>JALMQS010000593.1:0-151321 GCA_024734495.1 Forficula auricularia | reverse complement strand
CTCCCCAACCTTTCCACCCCCACCACCCCACATTCGACCTAAATACTTGTATGTACTATCTCAACCAGTTAGTCCAATGTAACTCCTGAAGATGGGTAAATAGCCCGAAATATATTGAGTTTTATTTCTAAACTGTTGCAATTTTATTCCTGTGAAACCCCACATCTATATATATTCTTTTATTTACTATGTTTCACTTACAACCAACATCGCTTTCCTTAGAAGTAATATAATATAATGCAAATATTTTAAACTACGGTAGGAACGTGCATTTTTGAAAGGTTCTTTAGGATATTTTTATAAATAAGATGTATGTCTAGTTAGATGTGTCCATGAATTTTCTCAAAATTAAAAAAAAAAAAGAATCTTATATATTTATTTTGATTTTGCGGTTTCACACTTCCTGAAGATGTGGTTAATTTAAAATATATGGCATCAATTTAAAAAAAAATCATGGTGAAAAATTACCAATAGTTAAGATATTTTTTTTTTGTCGTTGCAATCCATAATTTGTCGTTAACTTCCTCATTTTATCCTGTTATTGTCGTTCTATATACCAATTTTGACGTGAAATTTCTCATTTCGTTGTTCGATATTTTAATTTTGTCGTGAACTTTTTCATCTTAGCCGACCAGTCATTATTTGTCGTTTAATAGAGAAACTTTTCGTGCGATTATGGATTCTCCTTTTACATCTTACCTACAAATAAAACCTTGCACGGGGCCAATGAAAAGCTAGTTATGGCGAAGTATATATATTGATAAATAGCTATATGGACAGTGATAGATATAAAGATTGGTTGGTATAATACAATAAATAATAATTTGTTTTAAAATAGCGATTAGATAAAATATTATTTCTGATTATGAAAAAAAACAAATGTGGTATGAATAATTAAGGCAAAACGAGAATGAGAGATTTTTTTTAAGGTTTGGAAGGGAGGGATAAAGAGGTATCTATAAAATAATTTTGTGATTCAATTAATTAGTGCCATCATTTAAACATCTAAAAAATTAACAGCTAAAAATAAATTATAATAACATTCGTCGACAACAATTTTAAATGATTATATATATAAATATATATACATATATGCATATATGTATATACATATATATAAATTTACATTCATAGTGATATACATACATATATATATACAATTATATATCATTTTGACAATTTACTTATGACTCTTATGAGAGCTCCATTTTCATCTTTTAACCTTTGGTTCTCGGTTCGAATTTGATCCAAAATCTGTAAAAAAAAAAAAGATTATTATTTTTAATCATTACTTATAATGGCATATTTAGTAGAGTCAGTTTTAAATTAATCTGTATATAAATAAAAAATTATATAATGACGATGAATTAATGAATGAAATGAGTTCGATAGGGCAATAGGGCAAATATTTGCTCAAGATGGTCTAGCGTAGTGGCCTCGGTATATATCTCTGGATATTTTAGGTATATTTTAGAAACTCTCATCCTAGATTTAGAATTAAATAAGAAACGGGAAAGAATTCAAGAGATGATGCTGGATCATAGCTAAATGGATCACATCTTTTTCATTCTCTCTTGGTCCAGACTTAAGGTTCAGCAGACTCCAATAGCCTCAACCAGCAGTAGTCTTGCAATATATATATATATATCTTGTTTAAAAAACGCGATCAAAAACAATTCTCGTTAATATGTTAATTAATCTTTGATATATTAATGAGAAAATTATAAAATTAGAATCTAGGAGATTTTTCATCAAAGAACGGAGCTGGTTTTTCTGGATGAACATGAACACTAGTACTCGTTCTTTCATTCAAAATTTGATTTTTCTGCAGGACAACAAAGAAAAGGGTAGGTGGATTTATTGAATGCTTGAAAAAAGTAAGTACATGGAGGTGTTTATTAAATTTTATTTCTCCTGCTCTCCTGTTTAGAATATCAACCAAATAAAATAAGTGCTTATTTTTTAAAAATAGACATCTTACATTAAACAGAAAAATAGAAAAAAAATAAAAATAATGAGATTTTGTTCACTAGACCATTTGGAGCAGTAGATGTTTGATTTTTATTTGTTTACTTATTTTTTTTAATTTCTAACAATTTTATTCTTCCATGGGTAGTCTAATCGGAAAGAATAGTTAAAATTACTAAAATTTTCAATTTCTAAAAAAATAAAATATATGTATTTCGGACAGTGGATATATTATCGATTCGCAATTTCGTTAGGAAATCAATTCTTAGGCCTGGTCTAAAAAAGGATAACTGGAAAACTTGAATTTTATTAGCTCTTGAGGATGTTCTTTTCAAAGTTTGAACAAATGCATAGAATTTATAAGAACCTTAGCTCTTATCCTCTCGGCCATTTAGGCGTCACAGTGTACATGCGAAGATTCCGGGTTCGAATCCCGGCTGATCCTTTTGTCTATAATATAAAAATCTTTTCTTCGTTCCCTAATTTAATTCAATTTATAATTGTCTTTCGTCACGGCCTCATTGTGGTTGCGCCCTGGAGTGAAGAAGAAAATTATTTTCGACCTTTGGGTTCGCGATCGAGTGGGAGCGTTTAGATATATTTTAATTTAATGTTTCTTCTTCCAGAATTAGCATGGAATTAATGGTTATTTTTTATTTTAAAACAACACCTTCAGTGCCGGATTATAGTACGGGCGCATCGGGCCCGGAAACACAAGGGGCAGTTTTACTTTTTACTCTACGTTCTACGTTGTCCATTATCTATGTCTCTGTTCTATTATTAATTCATATGTTCAATTTTGATAATAAACACTTTAAAAATTCATTGTGTTTCATTTATTTACCAATACCAAATTTCTTATTATTGTTTCCCAACTTGCCCTTCCTTTGACAAAAATTTTACAATATATTCTATGTTTCAATACTAACCTAACAAAAAATAATAAATTATCTGTAAATGTATAAAATAAAAAAATAAATAAAAATTAGTAAAATAGTGTTTTCTTTAGGGGGGGGGGGGGGGGGGGCGAAAATATATATACCGCCTGGGACCTGAAGAACCCTACATCCGATACCTTCATATGAGCAGGATCATGATCGAAGCTTCAAAAATGGAATGTAGAATATTTATTATTCCAGAATTAGAATGAGAATCGATGGTTATTTTTGATAAAAGTCGATTCATCCATTAAAGAGTTTAAAACTAAGGTTTAATTGAGAAATGTTTCACTACAAACCATCCCCGAAATCGATTAGTTTAATCAATCGAATCCTAAAATTTTCAGCAATTATTACCATTAATTTGTTGTTTGTTTTTCCACTCAATTTTGAACCACAATACAGAGTAATCGAATAAATGATTGATCAACGAAATTGCGAATCGGAGATATTTCCGTTGACCTATTTCAAATAAATATATATTAAGAAAAATATTTAAAGGAAATAATGTATAAAACAAGAGATGAATAAAAATGAAATGAAGGTGATAATGAATGATATATTAAAAAATACAAATAAAAAAAACCATGCGTTGATTTATATCAAACATGCAAGTCTAGAAAAGAGTTAAAATATTGTATTTATTGAAACTTGTAGAACGACGTTGCTGAAGATATATCAGATTTTCAGTTAATAAATGTTAATTTTCAAGTTTTGTACTTTTATTAATTAGATTATATTCATGAATAGAAGACACTTTCGAATCAGTTTATAGACTGATAATGCAATGGTCTAGTAAAATATCGAAAAAATAAATTTTGAAAATAAACAATTAAGGTAGTTGTTTCCCCATATGGGTTTTTTAGGATTTTTTTTGAAATTTAGACAGATAATTATTTAAATACTTCTGCATCGATTGGTGGCAAAATAAAATTTATGAACAATATAGTTCCGGAGATATTAAATTCCAAAGATAGAGTTTTTCAGACTCTTATGCATTGCACTATACGTGATATCGGAAAGTTTACATACATATTTAATAATAATTAAGAAATTCTTCTTACCAATGTTATAAAAAACTAAACCAACATTAAAGAATAACTAATAAATTTTATAAGAAAATTTTAATTCATAGTTACAACACAGTTTCCGAGATAATAATGAAAAATGTATAATGAAAAATTTACACTAAAAACAAGCTGACAACAACGCATGTATTTAACCTAAAAAGTGGGTTAATTTTAGTACGTTTTTTTTCTCATTTTTTCGCTTCAGCCATTGTCGCAAAATCGCTTATTTAATCTCTTTTTCTTTTTGTTGAATAAATCGACCTCTATAATGTACTTTATCTGACATTTCTATGATAAAATATATACAAGCTCGGACAGTGTTGCCAAATTGGCTAGTAGTGGTACATAAACAGCAAAAAGTTTTGGGCTTATGAATTATGAATCCTTATTGTCTGTAATATATACTCTAGCATTAACTTTTTGTTAGTATTGTCGCGAAACAACTACCTTAAGATATAATATTTATTGATCGAAAACTCGATATATTGATATATCTTCTATAGTTAACTATAATGGTATATACATAGGTCGAAAATATGAAAAGTTTTTGGATAATAATAAAATACCGATATTCTAATATTTTATATCAGCAATTGCGGGGGAACTTTAATGTACTATTTTGAAAAAAATAATTTATTTATTTTTTTTTGAAAAAAAAAATATATTCTTGTGGCAGGCGACAACCATTAGTCGTGGACTAAATGAAAAAACAAATTTGTAATTAGATAACTTAGGTATAAGAAAATGTTTAGAACATCATTATTTGGCAAACAAATTGTAAACAAAAAACATGCGCTGAGTGAAATTACAACTCATGTAGTCGTTTAGTAAAAATTGGAGGGAAACGTAAAAATCTTTTAAGACTTTATTCTTTCCGTAAATTTTACTGATTCTGCAATTTATGAGAGAAACGTTTTTTGAGCCAAACATCAGCTCATTAGCTACAAAAATGACAATCCAATTTTTTCTGATTATTGGCGATTTTTAAAGAGACAGTTTTGTGAAGATAGAAAGCACAATATTTAATCAGTGAAAAGGTTTCTGCAAGCATTTTCTTACCACCCCGGAAGCAATTCAGAAGCCTTATCTAGCTCCCTCCATTATATCCGTTTCCCACTTTCAATATATACATACGAGGATAAGTCAAAAATTACCTACTTTTTTCGTTCTACAACTTTATTAAACTAAGATAGGAGGCGGCCGAATGCGTTGAGTTGGGGCGTCTGTGGTCACGTGTGCGGAATTTTTCGCGTCAGTTGTCTAGCTACAACAGCATAAGCATGTCAGCTCCGCTATCAGATTGCACCAAAGAGGAGCAACGAGGACTACCGTAAATAGTGCGAGGTACAGTGATTTGTTGGCCAATAAGCTGAAGCCAGCGATTCGAAACAAACGCCGTGGTCTACTCTCAAAGAAAGTTTTGTTGTTGCAAGACAACGCCCGGCCGCACACGGCCCATCACACCATAGAAACAATAAACAGGTTGGGCTTTGAGACCCTGGAACACCCTCCCTACAGCCCAGATCTCGCTCCCTCAGACTTTCATCTCTTTGGACCGCTCAAGGAAGCTTTGAGAGGTCGTCGATTTGCCTCAGGCATGGACGTTCGGGATGCGGTGCAAAAGTGGCTTCATGACCAACCGAAAACCTTCTACCAGGAAGGCATCCGGAAGCTTGTGGCTCGCTGGACCAAGTGCATTGCTAAAGGTGGAGACTATATCGAAAAATAATGTATCTGTTGTACACCTATCTTAGTTTAATAAAGTTGTAGAACGAAAAGTGTAAGTAATTTTTGACTTATCCTCGTATAATAATATCATGGGTCATGGCGTTTCTAAAGAATTAAATTCACTTAACCCAATAAATACTCAATTGCGTGATACACGAGATTTCCTATTCCCGGATAAATCAGATACAAATTAAACATATGCTTTGGCTCTTGCTTAGTGACTGGAACTCCCACGATCTACACTACAGCCTTTATGTGTCCACAGGTACCTTCGACTCCAGCCCAACCGCTGGAATTTTCCTCACTTCTTTCTATGATGATTCCTGAATTATAGGCGTTACACCGTATATCGTTATGATTAAAAAAAAAATGAAAAATTTATAAAAGGCAGTCCAAGAATAATGAAAAATAAAATTTATTGGAAAGTGACTTTCATTCTTTTAAAAACCCACGTTTCAGAGGATCTTCCCTCCTTCTTTTAAACCCTGATCAATTCTCCAGTGAAATTATTAACCAGTCCGTCTCTCCAAAAGAAAATACTTCCAATAAAATAAATAAAAATAGTTATACTAAACACAAAATACAATCCATAATTTATTTAAACTCAATTCTCGAAAAAAATCGTTTCTATAAGAAATAATATAATCTTTCTCAAAGGATTGTTTTACGTATAATCGCTAGATTACCTAACTATTGCGAATATAATTTTTAAACAGAGGGTTAAAATTTTTGGTGATTATCATTCTCTAGTCTAATTCTAGGGGTGAGTATTGAAGTTAGATTGGGAAGTGAAAGCCTCATGCGAGTACTGAGTAGCCACAAATCAAAACAAAACAAATATCCGGCTAACGATGGAAATTACTGCTGCTGCATTATGAAAGCAATTTTAAGAAGATAATATCGGTCGACCAATCTCTTTGAAAGTATTCTATCAGTTTATTTTATTCCAGAAATAAAAAAAAATTAAAATTTTTATTACAATTTTGGTGTTTTTTGATGCTCTTGAAATCCTTGGAAACAGATGGAATATCTTCGTTATGAAAAAGAAATAAAATTTCCTTATATTCTAACAATTTATTTTCACGAAAAACTTTTGAGACGTTTCGGCGGATATTCTCACGCCATCATCAGTCCAAGCTTTTCATAATATAGTACATATATCTGTGTAGAATGTCATTTTCTTTTTAGAGTTAATGACATTATAGTCAAAAAGCTGGAGTTTTTTCTGTGTTAAATTATTATTAATATGGTATGTCAATACAAGTGAATATATCATATAGTAAATAATGAAATGTTTTAAATCTTATAAAATGCCTTTCTTTAAATTGTTCTTATTCAATTAGAAGTGCCAATCATCTTGTTGAAAATTATTGTTAAATAAATATTTTAAGAGAAATAATTATAGAAAACAATTTAAAGAAAGGCATTTTATAAGATTTAAAACATTTCATTATATATATGATATATTCACTTGTATTGACATACCATATTAATAATAATTTAACACAAAAAAAACTCCAGCTTTTTGATTATAATGTCATTAACTGTAAAAAGAAAATGACATTCTACACAGATATATGTACTATATTATGAAAAGCTTGGACTGATGATGGCGTGAGAATATCCGCCGAAACGTCTCAAAAGTTTTTCGTGAAAATAAATTGTTAGAATATAAGGAAATTTTATTTCTTTTTCCTAACGAAGACATTCCATCTGTTTCCAAGGTTTTCAAGAGCCTCAAAAAACATCAAAATTGTAATTTAAAACATTATATGTAGTACCCTATCTAAAAATTTTATTATTTGAAAATATTAGAAAAATTGTTTACTTTATTATGACCTTAATTTTTTCCGAATGGGTAGGGAGATTTTTGAAAAAATGATTTGAGATAACCCAAGATACAAATTGTATCTATTTCATTTCCACCGTTTGCCAATAGATCTAAATTGACTAATCGGACGAAAATGGTTAAAAAAAATAAATAAAAATATGAATAATATAGGTAGTAATATGAGTCTTTTAAGAAGAGTTCTAATTAAAAAAAAATTTCGCTCACAAATAATATATATTGTTTAAGAAATTTCGTTTCAGAATTTTTGTTGTTGTTTTCTCTCTGGTTACCTATTTGGTAGCATTGGTCGAGTTAGTCAGTTTCGAGACAACGCGGGTCAGAGCCCGGTTCTCGGCTTTCAACCTTTCGTTTTCTGCTTTGAGTTTTTGTAATTGCTGCAAAAAATACATGGATACAACAAATGGAAAATCTTTGATAAAATCAGAAGCTAATATAAATTCTAGGAAATGAAATGATGATCAGATCTGCACTCAAAAAAATATAAAGAAAACGAAAATCTAATGAATTCCTTTTTATAATTTTCCCATTAATATATCAAAGAATAATTAACATATTAACGAGAATTGTTTTGGACGCGCTTTTTAAACAAGATATATATCGCGAGACTACTGCTGGTTGAAGCTATTGGAGTCTGCTGAGTCTTAAGTCTGGACCAAGAGAGAATGAAAAAGATATGATCCATTTAGCTATAATACAACGTCATTTCGCGTTTAGCCCGCATGACGTTTTTATATCAAACACTGATATGGACCACCAAACGAATTTGAAATCTGAGCTGTTATATTTCAATCTCCCAGTCCAGCGCGCTAGATCTGTTAACACGTATGTTAGGTGTTTGCTATTAATTAATCATAAGTTGGATCCACGTATCTGATTCAGATACAGTGAATCCAACTTATGATTAATTAATAACAAACACCTAACATACGTGTTAACAGATCTAGCGCGCTGGACTGGGAGATTGAATATATAACATCTCAGAATTCAAATTCATTTGGTGGTCCATATCGAGTGTTTGATATAAAAAACGGGCTAAACGCGAAATGACGTTGGATTATAGCTAAATGGATCACATCTTTTTCATTCTCTCTTGGTCCAGACTTAAGACTCAGCAGACTCCAATAGCTTCAACCAGCAGTAGTCTCGCGATATATATCTTGTTTAAATTCTCGTTAATATATTAATTATTCTTTGATATATTAATGAGAAAATTATAAATTTATTTAACTTCATTATTTCAAGTTAGAAATATATAAATTCAGATATTATTTTCACTTAATATTTGACAAAAATCACCTACATTCGATTCACGATCGAATCAAGTACAGGAAACTTATGATTAATGAATTCCTTTCAGAACAATTTTAAAGGAAAATGGAAAATTTATTTTTATATTTTGTTTAATTTGTTAAAATTTAATGGCTAATTTTAAATACTATTCTGGATAGTAAAATCAATATATTAAATAGGAAATCGGTTTTTTGAAGCTTTAGTGGCCACGTTGATTAACTTTCGGATCAAGTAATGAATCGTTAATTTCTCGGAGGAAAATCAAATTTTCTCTAAATAATTTCATCTTAAACATGAAAATTCAGAATTAGAAGTGGAAACTTGAGTATTCTAAAAAACATATTTTCTAATTTCACCATGGGTAGTCCGATTCTCCAATTCATATATGTTAACTATTGAGAAAAAAAATGTGATTTTTTTTCAAGAAAGAAAAATTCATCATTGATTATCAATCGTAAAAATTCAATTAGAAAGCAAAATGAAATTTTGAAGAATATTATTCATTTACATGTAAAATTACAATACTTTCCCCATGCTTCGCATTGGATAAAGTAAAAAAGGAAGAAAATATTATTTCAAAAAAGTGGAAAAAATATCATAAATTATTCTCAATCCTAATTTATTTTTTATTTAATGGTGATTATTTATAATAATTATTATATTATATCTAAATAATCAAATGACTAAAAATTTGCAATCATCTATAATGAAAATAAAACAAATAAAAAAATGAATAATTTAAGCGTGAGGGTGGGGGTGTACGCGTGAAAGTAAAGTGGTTACAATTTTGCAATATTTTAATACATTTTAAGAAAAAAATAGATTTTTCAATTAGATTTAGTGAGAAGATCTAACATGAAACAATTCTTAAATTTTAAATATTATTACGTAAAATACAATATGGCTTTGGAGTGAAAAAGAAAAAATATTTAAAAATATATTTATATATATATAAATTAGGGTGGACCATATTTTGGGTATTTTCGAATTTTTACGCTCACAGGGGCTCATATGGTTTGAAATAAATAAAAAAAAAATATCCCCCAAGTTTCAACCCCTATCTCAATTTTAACCTGTGCCTCAGAGCGATGCAAGTTTCCCATCTAAATAACATGGGGTTTTTGGCATTGAACAATCAATTTTTTATTCGGGCCAAAGCAATGGTTTAAAAAATTTGAAACTCTGTAGACTTCATCCCCATAATAGTAGCTACCCTTCAGAATTTTTACAGATTTGTAGCTCTTATAATTTTGGAGTAAATATAACTTACTAACACTAAGATATGGCAGTATTTTATCTAGCTGTAACTCCAAAATTATAATAATTAAAAATCTGAAAAAACTCTGAAGGATAGCTACTATTATAAGGGTAAAGTCTACAGAGTTTTAAATTTTTTGAAATATTACTTTGGCCGGAATAAAAAATTGATCGTTCAATGCCAAAAACCCCATGTTATTTAGATGGGAAACTTGCATCGCTCTGAGACACAGGTTAAAATTGAGATAGAGACTTGAAACTTGGAAGATATTTTTTTTATTTATTTCGAACCATATGAGCATCTGATAGCGTAAAAATTCGAAATACCCAAAATAAGGGCCACCCTAATATAAATATTTAAATGTTAAAATAAAAACTTTTGAATTATTTGACTTCGAGAACTCAGTCACAGAAATGGGCCTAGTTCTACAGATTTCTAGGGGCAGGATTTGCGCTGTTAGTGTTAAATAATACAAAAATTTAATTGAAAAGTTTTTGTTTTGCCGAGAGTAACAGAGTTGTTGATTCACAAAGAGAAACAAAGAGGCTGTCGTCTGCTTGATGAAAATAAATATACACATATATATATATATAAATATATTATTTATTTGAGACTATAGTTTCGAAGACTTGGTCTTCATCATCAGTCTTTTTTTATATTATTTTTCATGGGGTCAATAGAGTATGGATATTGAAAATGTTCGATTTTTACTTAGCTGGGACCCAGTTAAAATTAAAATCAACTTCAGGTTCACATCCCTATTTAACCATATGTATCCCTTTTTGTAACAAAGAACAGACGGACAATGGAGGGGGGGGGGGGGTTCCTTTTTCCCCTTTCTTTTATCTAAAATTGTTTGTTTTGACAGAAAACATTCTAAGCAAATTGCTATTTGATAACTCAATTTTACCGTTCAAACAAAGGTCTAAATTTTTATTGAATGATTTCAAAATTTCTAAAGATTCAATTGCGCTAATTAATTTTGGGTTATTAATTCCTGTGCCTTCCGGATTATAATTATATAATGATATAAATATTTATAATAAAAAAGACTGATGATGAAGACCAAGTCTTCGAAACTAATAGTCTCAAACAAATAAATTATATATATATATATATAGTGTGTGTATGTTTATTTGTATCAAGCAGAGGACAACCTCTTTGTTTCTCTCTGTGAATACAAAAATTGTTACTGAAATTTTTTTCTTTCTTACTCTTAGAAAAGGTGTAAATTATGAAACATTAAGATAAATTCGACACCGCCAACATTTAACTTTTAAGTATATTTTTTTTTTATTTAAGTTGAAAAGATACTAAGTTATCAGCTAGGGGGATTGAATCAGGTTCTTTGGATTCCTAACTATCCAAGAGAACGGGTTCACTGGGAAAGAAGTCCTCAGTGTCAAATAAGCCAAAAGCTATTATTTTAACACAAAATTGAAATTTTCGAATTTTGATTGAAGGATTATAGAAGGAGATTGAGTTGAATCATAGATAAAATTTTATTTTATTTATTATTATTATTATTTTCTTCTTCAAAATGCACAACAGTCCCACTCAAAATATTTGTTGGGGATCAAAAAAAAGGTTAAAAAAAAGACATTTGTTAGTCCTTCACCCGACAGCCAAAAAGAGTAAACCAAAAGGAGAAGCTGTCGACAGATCGAAAAAATTGTCTGACTAAAAGAAATAGAAGAAAACCTTTCTAAAAAAAAATAAAGTAAAAAACCTGAACCCCGAATAAAATGTTGTCAGTTTAAATTAATTAAATTTAATCAGAGACTTACTTTAAGTTCCTCTTCCATTTCTGCTAATTTCCTTTCTAACGACCTCTTTTCTCTTTTTTCCATTTCACTTAAAGACATTTTTGAAGCCTTAAAAAAAAAAATAAAAAAAAATATTAATAATTATTATAATTAATTATGTTTAGAATTCTAAGATGATTTATATAAATAAATGAAAATATTTATATTTAGTCTATGTATGGTAGTGTAAAGTTAAGCCGAGAGCTGCCCTTTAAAGGCGTTAGAGAAGCTCAGAAAGGGTTCTGAATTTTCGTAACTATTATATCTAATTGGGTGAGGTGGTAGAACATTATTTTTTTAAAATTATTGGATAAAAAATACTTGGTAGGTTTCACATTAAGATATAAAAATAAAACGAATTTATTTTTGGAGAGTCTTTTAATCTCATATATATATATATATTTCGGGTGACTAACCCATCTTCAGGAGCAACAGTCCGGGGGATGCAGGGTGGAGTGGAGGGTTTAGGTGAGGGTCCAGAGGCGTAATGGGAGGGGGCTCAGGTGAGGGTCCAGAGGCGCGGTGGGGTCCGGGGGTGGGTGGCCGCGCAAGAAGGGGGGGTGCAGGGTGGAGTGAGGGGTTCAGGTGAGGATCCAGAGGATTAGTGGGGGTAGTGTGGGGTGGGGCACGGGGTGGGTGGGTGCGGGGTGGTGGTGTGGGGCGGGGTGGAGGGCACGGGGGTGGGGTGGTGCAATGAGGAGTGAGGGCTCAGATGAGGATCCATAGGCTTAGTGTGGTGGGGTACGGGGGGTGGAGTCCAAGGGATGGTGGGGGGTGGGGTGGTGCAGGGTGGATTGGGGGGTTCAGCTGAGGGTCCAGAGGCGTGCGGGGTGGTGGGGTGGGGGCGGTGGTTGGGCACGGGTGCATGGTGTGGGAGATACAGGGTGGGGTTGGGGGAGGGGGCGTGGCCCCTGGCTAGCAAGAGGGCCGCCGAAGACGGGCCTTGCAGCTAGTAATTTATAAATTATTAAAAAATATATTGTTAACATTAGGAAGAAATCTCACGGGTTATAAGACAAAAAGAGTATTTTCTATAAGTAATAGCAAATTTCAAATACTAAGAGGTATATAAAATAATAATGTTATATTTAAAAAATTCAATTTTTTAAAAAATTCACTGAAAATTACAACATAAATTATTTTTTACCAACTAAAAATTGATACTCAAATGAGTAAAAAAAGGTAGTGGGAGATTATGTTTACAAGTTAAAAGACATCAAATACTTTTTATTAATCTAAGTATGGAGAGTATTTGAGTACTGAAAAATCAATTTTATACTTTTTAGTTCGTTTTGAAATAAAGGGGTGATTTTTAAATATAATTTTATTTTGAACTATTCAGTCTTTGCATTTATCGATGGGTTGTAAATGCCTATACCAAAGATTACACTGCTCTACAAAAATTAAAAAAATTATCCTCGTAAAACTATCAATGGATTCCAGTAGAGTTTTATACGCTGATTATCATGCGATTTCCCGATTTTTTACAACATGTCAGAGTTTTGAACTATTTCCTGTCAAAATGACGAAAAAGGCCATTTTGACCTATTTTCGAGTCCCATTAGATATTAAACAGCAATATTTGAAATCAAAATATTTTGTTGACCTAAGAGAAAACAGCTTCCTCTTTGATTTTCAAATTACCACTTGTTTTTTAGATCAATTAGAACTCGAGTTATACCTACAAAACTAAAACCATATGTTTTCGTCTATGTTTATTATCCTTTATAATCACGTAATTTTAGGTTTTTAGTTATAAATCGAGTTCTAATTTAGCTAAAAACAAGTGATAATTTGAAAATCAAAGAAAAAGCTGTTTTCTACTCAACCAAATATTTTGGTTTCAAATATTGCTGTTTAATATCTAATGGAACTCGAAAATAGGTAAAAATGGCCTTTTTCGTAATTTTGACCGATAATATTTCAATCGAGAAATTTCATGATAATTGGAATACACACAGATGGTCGTGTCTGAAGAGATTATGGTGCCTTCATCGTCGTTTTTAGCTTTCTTTTTGATCAGTGAAGTCCATCAGGAATTTACAGATAGTTTTTAACCAAACTCCTGATGATGGACTAATAACCGAAATATATTGAGATTGTATACCTCTTTGTATTTCATTCACTCTGAAACCACTCCCTTTACTTTATTAATGTTTATTATCCTTATAATCGTAGTTTTAGTTTTTAGTTATAACTCGAGTTCTAATTGAGCTACAAACAAGTGGTAATTTGCAAATCAAGAGGAAAGCTGTTTCTATTAGTTCAACAAAATATTGTGATCTCAAATATTGTTGTTTAATATCTAACGGAACTCGAAAATAGGTCAAAATGGTCTTTTCACCGTTTTGATCGATTATATCTCCAAAACAAGAGCTAATCGGTAATCTTTATGGTGATTTTTGAATTCAGCAGGTGGAAATACATAAGAATCAGCTATTTTTGAGCCCGAAGCATTTTCATTGTTGGGCAGTGTAATCAGCGTAAAAAACTCTACTGGAATCCATTGTTAGGTTTACGGGAAAAAATTTTGTGGAACAGTGTTATTAGAAAACTATCTTTGAATTATAAAATATCTTGTAAGCTGTGAGATTACATGCTAATATTAGATATTATTATATTTTTTTTTGTTTTTGTTTTTAATTTCAATTGTATTTTTCTATATTAATTCCAGGCAATGATGAAATATTGTCATTGTAAATAGGTATGTGTGCAAGGTATCAAGAAAATCGGCTTGGTCAAAATTGAATTAGAAAATACCAGCCATACAAACAAATAGACATTCAGAAGAACCAAGATAATTAACAAAAAAAGAATATATATATATTTATAAGGATTAATGCAGATTAACATGAGTTGTATTATGAATTCTCTCTGTACATCCCCTAGGAAGTGTGGCTAGTGTATATTACTAAAATATAGTAGGTAAATTAGACATTGAATTTTTAGGAATTGAATAAAGGACAAAAGAACTTACGTGAGATTGTGATGTCTTCTCAATCTGCGATTTGGATTCTGTAAGTTCCCCTTCAGTCTTCTTAAGCTTCTCTCTCAATCTTTCATTTTCTAATTGGGATTCTTCATATAGCTAAATTTAGAGCAAAATTTAAATTATTATCATGAAGCACTATTTTTTCAAAATTTTATTTTTTTAAGGTAGTTGTTTCACGACAATACTAGCAAAAAGTTAATGCTAGAGTATATAGAACAGACAATAATAAATAAATAATTCATAAGCACAAAAATTTTTGCTGTTTATGTTCCAATTCTAGCCAATCCCGTGCTCGTTTGACAAATCTGGCATCATTGTTAGAGATTGAATATTTTTATATTAAAATGATAGATAAAATACATTTTAAATTTCTATAAAAATCGTTTTGTTATTTTTTAACAAATGTAATCAACGCCTACGTTACACCTTATGAAAATTTTAATTTTGAAAAAATCTAGCGCATGCGCGCTTTAAACATCTTTAGCTGGTTGCCAAATTGTTTTTAGTGTAAATTTATTTTTAATTATTTATTCATTATTATCTCAGAAACTGTGTTGTAACTATGAATCAAAATTGTCTTAAAATATGTATTGGTTATTGTTTAAAACAAAAAAATAATAATGAAATGATTTTTGAATTGCAAAAAATTCGCAGGCTGAATCATGAAAATTATTCAAATTTACACGGTTCAATTAATTTAATTAGTTATTGTTTAATGTTGGTTTAGTTTTTTATAAAAATGGTAAGAAGAGTTTCTTAATTATAATTAAATATGTATGTAAATTTTCCGATATCCCGTATAGTTCAATGTACAGGGTGGCGCAGATGGATCGGGTGGTTTTAAAATACTTGTCAAACTGTCAATTTTAAAGGTATTGGATTGAAATAAAGTGCAAAACGTGTAGTTACAATGGAAGTTTATTAACAAAAAATTAGTAAAGTTAGTTTTTAAAAATTACATCCATCAAATGCCCTCCTTCTCGAGCGACGCATTACTGTTAATTCGCAGCGTTATGTGAACATGATTGAAGAATTTCTTCTCCCACAACTTGAAGAGAACAATTACGACATGGACAATATGTGGTTCCAACAAGACGGGGCAACTGCACATACCGCTAGGATATCAATGCAAGCTGTACGCGCTCTGTTCCCTGGCCGTTTGATTTCCCGTAATGGAGATCTCCATTGGCCCCCTCGCTCACCGGACCTCACGGTATGTGACTTCTTCTTATGGGGCTATTTAAAAGCAAGGGTGTACATGAACAAACCCCGGACCATTCAGGAGTTGAAGGCAGCAATTCACAACGAAATCACATTAATTCCTGGTGATGTGCTTGAGCGGGCAATGCGGAACGTTAAGGACCGACTCCAAGAATGCGTCGCTCGAGAAGGAGGGCATTTGATGGATGTAATTTTTAAAAACTAACTTTACTAATTTTTTGTTAATAAACTTCCATTGTAACTACACGTTTTGCACTTTATTTCAATCCAATACCTTTAAAATTGACAGTTTGACAAGTATTTTAAAACCACCCGACACAGTTTGACAAGTATTTTAAAACCACCCGATCCATCTGCGCCACCCTGTATAAGAGTCTGAAAAACTCTATTTTTGAAATTTATTATCTCCGGAACTATATTGTTCATAAATTTCGTTTTGCTACCAATCGATGCAGAATTATTTATACAATAATCTGTCTAAATTTCAAAAAAATCCTAAGAAAACCCATTCGGTGGAACAACTACCTTATCAAGAGAATAATTAAATATAATTAAAGAATGTTTATCTAATAGTCAAAACATATAATATAGACACATATTTTTGACGTTTATTATATTTTATGTAAAAATTAAATTTTTTTCTGAGGTAACAAGCCACCAGTTTCACAATCTGTAATTACTTTACACTAAATGATATTTAGGGAATGTGGTCTTTATTTAAGTGAAAAATTAGAATTTATATATATATAGAATAAGTATATGCTAGGTTTGGTTTCAAATATGAGAAAGGTATAAAAATTGTAAATATTTTGTTTTTTAAAAAGAAAAAAAAGAGTTTCGGTGCAAGGCCGACGGAGGTCAATTTGGCAAGATTTTTTAGAAACATATTCCACAATCTAGGATAAAAAATATTTTCCTAATTTCTAAAGAAAATATTCATCCCTCCCATTCATCATTGGCATATAATTTTAAAACGATTACAGATAAAATTAATACACATGTAACTTTACAAATTTCAAGTCTGTATTTTATGTGGAATATGAGCTACGATGTTCAGACAGACAGAGAGCATACAATGTAGTGATTATTTTTAATAGAGTCCCAATTTAATTTTGTGCAGAACCCTAGAAAGGATGTTTTTTTAATATATTCGATTTGATATGAAACCCCACCTAGCATCGAAAGATACTAATCTAATTGTAAGTTTACCCTCTTGTAGTCTGGTTCGCCGTTCTCTGTGCTGTCCCTGTCCTCCTTGGTGCTGACAGGCGTTGTCGCCCGGCTAGATCCCAGGCTATTATCCCCGCCGGCAGCCGCCGACGAATTAACCCGAGAGGAACGTCCTGACCAATCGCTCTGTTTCCAAATCAACAAGAATCAGATAATTAATATTTAAAATAAGATTAAAATTAACATAAGATAAATTAAGATGGATTTGATTAGAATGAAGGGTTACAAGTCAAACTGATCGATTATTAACTTTTAAGGAGTTAGGTGGTGGTTCTAGGCGAGGGGTGATCCGCGATTGGAAGTAGGTGTACACCTCTTTGGAAGTATTTTGAAAGTACTTGGAAATATTTGGAAGTACTTGGAAATATTTGGAAGTACTTGGAAATATTTGAAAGCACTTGGAAATAATTGGAAGTACTTGCGAATATTTGGAAATATTTGAAAGCACTTTGAAATAATTGGAAGTACTTGCGAATATTTGGAAATATTTGGAAGTACTTGTAAATATTTGGAATTGCTTGGAAATATTTGGAAGTACAAGTGGAAGTAGGTGTTCACCCTTCGGTTCTAGGTGAAACTTTTTTAATATAATAATAAAACTTGAGCAAGATGCGAGGTAGGTTTCACAATTAAAAACCTACCTCGCATCTTGCTCAAATTTTATTATTATGATTGATTATTTATTATCAAAAGAGCCACAAGAAGAATTTTCATATGCCACAACGCGTTGTGGTCGATTTGAAACAGCCAGGAAATGGATTTTTTGAAAATATTTTATTTTGCCGAGAGTACCAGAGTTGTTGATTCATAAAGAGAAATAAATGGAGTTGTCATCTGTTTGATGGACATTCGTTTGTTATGTCACCTGCTTGCTATTACGACAAAGCGAATATACCGACATCCAATCGGGTATTTGAATCCATGAGAAATAACCGATAAAATATTTCTAATTAATATGACTGATGTGAAAAATCTTAGAAACAATAATCTTACAAATAAATTATACCATATATACATAGTTATTTTCGCTATTTTGTATCAAGCAGAGGACAAGATCATTGATTTCTCTTCATGAATTTGTCTTTGAGACTGTTTTATATGGTAAATTAGCCAGAACACAATTCTGAGCCTAACATAACAACATTAACATTAGGTCGATTTTAATAAGCAAAAACACACAATCATGTGGTGTCCATAAAATCCTCGATATGTGATTTATAACTAGAATACAAGGTCAAAAGGCATCAGTAGTCATTAGCCCTTTAACTACGGATAAAACTATACACGACAACAAAGGTAAATGTAAAAAAATGAGACCGGCCTATATAATAAGTTTAGTTAAAAAGCATGAATCGTTTATTGAGGTTCGCAGGCTTGATTAAAAAATAAAATACTGAGAAGCAAGATGTCAAAGAAATTAAGCGTTCATTTTTATTTTTATTTGAAATCACTATTAATAACATCACTAAAAGAGAAAAATAAAAATAATTTTTATAAAAAATAAAAAAATAAAACCGACTTCAAAAAAATTAAATGCAACAAATAAAATAATAAGAACTCAAAAATCAAATAAAATGCACTAAAAGGTATAAAATAATTATCTTATTTAGTTACAACTAAATGACGAAATATTAACATGAAATCACTTTTTGAAGTCGGTGCCAAACATATACATTTTATGAATCGAACTCCACGGATCTTACTTAGTACATTTGGCGGGTATTCTCGCTTATATAGTTTGTTTAGCACCGACTTCAAAAAGTGATTTCATGTAACAATTTTATCGTTTAGTTGTAACTAAATAAATAAGATAATTATTTTATACCTTTTAGTGCATTTTATTTGATTTTTGAGTTCTTATTATTTTATTAGTTGCATTTAATTTTTTTGAAGTCGGTTTTTTTTATAAAAATTATTTTTATTTTTATTTTTTTAGTGATGTTATTAATAGTGACTTAAGATAGTACCTAGAATGCATCTCGTAAGAGAAAGCGTTGGGCGAATGAATCAGAAAATGATAATAAAATTCAATTCATAAATATAGAAATTCTCACGAAACGTTTCCGGGTTTTAAATGAATGTTTTAAGATTTTTTTTATAAAAGATTTTATTTATTATAATTGGAGATTCACATTATTTCGTCATTGATCATATCATCAAAACTTGACCAAATTAATATAGGACCACCTCTAAGGTACCCCTTTTCCAATAAAAGAAAAATCATTGAAATCGGTCCATAAACAAAGAAGTTATGCCTGAACATACTTATCAAAAAAGGTACAATACCAATGAAAAAAACGGGACCAATCGGGTACTAGACTGAACCCAATGCAAAAAAAAATCATCGAAATCTGTTCATAATTGGCAAAGAAATCAGGTATCATAGACACAAAAAAATTCAGTCGAATTGATTACCTCCTCCTTTTTTGAAGTCGGTTAAAAAGAAATATGATTTAAGATTTCTTTGGATATTAGCAGGCACCAGAAATATCAATAGTACTTTGAAAGTCAGTACCAGGAGAATAGAGAAAGCATGGGGGACTAAATATTGCGCCAATCAAAGCGCCTTATAGTAAGCAACCATTGATACAAATAAACAACTCCGGGGCAAGGCTAATCTCACCTTTTCTTTTCAATGTGGTCATTCCTTATTTATAAGGGTTTTGCACCTTATTGGAGTAGCCTCTTCGTGCACCAATATCATTTAAATATATATATATATATATGTATGTGTATCGATTCTTTAGAGTGTAAACCTACTAAATCCATTTTTTATCATACTATTATAGTATATGACATATTAATACCGTTCGAAAGAAAAAGAGACGCAGCATCGTCCAAGTAAAACTGCTACTAAAAATTACGATCGTAAGTTGTAGAAAAAAAATTTAAAAAATAGTTTCTTTCCATAACAACAATATTAAATTTTGTTTGTTTTTTCTCTGCCCTGTAAAATTTCCTTGTTGTGAGTTAGCAGGTTTACACTCTAGGCGACGATAAATTTTTTTTGATATTCTATTTTATGAATTTCTTCGTAAAAATGAAAAAAATAAGGCGTTTAAATGTAAACTATGTATGTGATAATGAAATTCAGCGAATGATAAATGAACGAGGAAGACGTACGTCATTTGCGAAAAGAGGATCACCTTTGGAATCTTTTCAAAAGTAATCAAAATGCGTTTAATTATTTTTTTTTAATTTTTTTAGTACGAAAATTAATATTAATATGTATAAATTATATAGAAGTCAATTACCCAAAAAATGCCTATTTTATGGCAATTAAATATTTTAATAAACTCCCAAATGATCTAAAAAATCTGTCGTGTGACAAGAAAATATTGAGAAAAAAATTGGTTCGGATCGTTGTGATTTCACCCTGTGATATGTATATGTAAATCTCTAATGTGAACTCATGTTTATCAATGTACACCATATTTCATTTATTGTAATTCTTTGTAAAATTAAATAATTATTTATAAGCTATACTATATAATATAAGATACACTGACAGGCAAAAAAAACCCCAACACCTAATTTTTTTTATTTTTAATATTTTAATTTTATAATATTTAACTTTGAACAAATTTTATAATATTTATCTTTGAACAAATAAAAATATGATTTCTAGGATAATTTTCAATTTAATTAAATTTTAATTAAAGTTTAAAAATGTCACTTTAAAGTTTATTTTTTCAAAAAAGTTCTAATATAAGTGTAAATTGTCACACTTAATTTTCACAAATAATCACCAAGCGGCTCTTTTAATGATTTTTTGCAATTGAAATCACAAAATTTAATTTTCTCTAAAAATGTATTGATTAATCTAATTTAACAAAATTTGATATTTTGAAACAATGTTTGCGATTTGATTAAGAATATAGATTAAAAGTGTTTAAAGTTATATAAAATGCCTTTAAAAATGATATAAATGTTTTAACTTTGTTAAAAAATGGATATTATAAAAGTAAAATATTAAAAATAAAAAAATAAATTAGGTGTTGCGTTTTTTTTTGCCGGTCAGTGTATATAAGATAGATATAGGATATGTAAGATAATTGAAAAGTTTTTGTTTTGCCGAGAGTAGCAGAGTTTGTTTGATTCACAAAGAGGAAACAAAGAGGTTGTCCTCTGCTTGATGCAAATAAACATATACACATATATATCATCTTGATATATATGTGTATATGTTTATTTGCATCAAGCAGAGGACGATATATATCAAGATGATATATATGTATATGTTTATTTGCATCAAGCAGAGGACAACCTCTTTGTTTCTCTATATGTAAGATAGATAAGATTTTAATCCGGTCCTATGTACAGTTGACTTGTACCAACTCTATAGGACATGACATTGTATGTTGTGTATTTTTTTGGATAAATAAATAAATAAAAAAATATAAATATCCCCCCCCCCCCCCCACCCTATTCTATGACAACGCACTCACTACAGGGAAGTATTATTATAATGGTGCAATAATAAAATGTGAAGTTTTTTTGATTTATTTATTTGTGGCTACCATAATCCTGTAACTCGAATGACTTACGGCGTAGCCTTCAGAGGCTGCACTCTTGTTCGAATGCAAGGAGATGAGGGAGGAGGAGCGGCTGGCTGCAGCCAGACTTCCTAGAGAAGATCGGATAGTGGACAGATTCCTTCCAGTGTTAAACGAATTACTCTTGAAGGGCAAAGATACGCGGACGGGGCTCGAACGGACTGGGCTTGAACGGACTGGGCTTGAACGTGGCGATAGCCGATGACTGGCTCCATACAGGGCCGAGGTCGAGGTGGCTGGAGACAGCGAATGGGTGCTGGAAACGGGCGAATGATGCAAAGTAAGCCCTCCATATCCTGAGGTAGTACCGCCGTAGGTGGAAGTTGGTTTGGACAGGTACCCAGAGAGGAACGAGGAAGATGGGGAGGTGTGGGATTTGTATAGACTGGGTGACGACCCGGTAGAGAACAGCGACGTTGTAAGGCTACGGGGTCGAGGTCCTAAGCGAAGGCCCGATGTCGAGGTTTTCGAAGAGCGTAGCGACGGAGATTTCGAGGAGTGAAGGGACGAGGAGTGCAAAGATGGAGAGTGCAAAGACGGAGAGCTCCGCGGCCGGTACGTAGAAGACATTGCTAACAACTAATCGGGAGCACTGCTTAGAGCGAGTGCACGTGGTTTACTGACGGAAATAGCGAACTCGCGACTCAAAGCGATTGAGGAGAGACGAAAGCGAAAAGCAGCGACACCTCGCTAGTCCGACCCTCCGACCTCTTGCTCTAGCCTTGGAAGAGCTTTCAGGAAGAAGACCTCAAGTCTTGGGAGGGAAGAGTAAGGCCAATGCCAAAAATCAATCTCGAATTAAACTAAATCGTTTTATTTATTTATTTATTATTTACTTATTTTTAAATCTATAAGTGGTGTGGTCAATAGCTGATTTGTAAAATTATGTTGAGGGAGAATGGTGTGGGTTCTTGGTGAAACATTTTAAATAAAGTAAAGAAAATTTTGAAAAATTTAAGAAACTTTTGAAAATTTAAAATATAAAACATCGAAATTTTCTCTGGAGAGAGACGGACTGGTAGAAATTTTAATTGAAATTAATGGAAGGCAGCCCATAGGTAGTGAGGAAAGAAAAAAAATTAACACATATCAAATAAGGTGTAATTTATTGGAATCCTTCCTCCTCTCGCTTCAAACCGACGTTTCGGAGGATTCTTCCTTCCTTCTTCAGGGTTTCAAGGGGTCAATGAAGGAAACAAGTTAAATGCTTCCTTCTCTCTCTACAGCAGTGTTTGAAAATGTTTTCTTCCTTAGCAGAAGAATAGAAAAACAATTTTTTTTCTTCCTTAATTAATTAAATTAAATTAAATTAATTTAATTTTTAATTAAAAAATTAAATTTGATATGTGTTAATTTTTTCTTTCCCCACTACCCCTGAGACTTGCCTTCCATTAATTTCAATTAAAAGTTCTACCAGTCCGTCTCTCTCCAGAGAAAATTTCGTTGTTTTATATTTGAAATTTTAAAAAGTTTTTAAATTTTTCAAAAATTTGATTTACCTACCTTATTGTAAAATTACATATACTACTTAGTAGGTAACTATATATTAAAAAAAAAAAATAAATAAAAATGAGAAATATTTTATAAAAAGAGAGGAGGGTCTGTTATAAAATTGAAGGTGTATGGTAAGGTTAATTAAGTGGATTTTTTTTTAATATTTTAAATCTGTAAATAAAAAAATATTGACTCTCTTTTTTATTAAAGGACCTTTTATAGCAAATTCTATTTTTGGGTTTTTAAGTTTGAAAATTTTATAATTTTTACTTTTTTAAGAACCCTCCCCCTCATAATTTTGTGTTCGATTTCAACTAAAATGAAATCTGCTCTTAATCCTAATACAAAAAAATACATGGGAAATATCGTTTTGATATTCCTCTTAAGTACACAAAATTGGTAATACTCTAACACATACTGAGAAACAGTTTGAAAACATCATTATCTGGTAAAATATAATTTTTTCGATGTTTACTCTATACCTAACATTTTCTTGTAGATCAAAACGCCATGGTTTTACTTAATTTTTTTTTTGAAGGAGACAATAAAAGAGTGTCTTCTGCCTGGAATTATCAATTTTATTTGTTTATAACGAGACTATAGTTTCGAGGGCTTTGCCCTCTTCATCCTACTATTGACAATGGATTCACAGGAATTAATTCATAAATTATAAATTAATTCCTGTGAATCCATTGTATCAACTGATGACGAGGGCAAAACTCAAAGCTACGGTCTCGTTATACAATAAATGAAATCTGCAGAAGACACACTCTTTTATTGTCTCCTTCATATATAAAAATTCTGCTACTCTCGGCAAAAAAAACTTTCAATTTAATATAAATTTTTTTTATCAAAATAGTTTGAGTTGTTTTTGAGATATTTCTGACAAATGAAGTAAATAAAACATTTTTTCATGCACTTGGCCATAAGTAATATAAAAGTAAAGTTTAAGTAAAAATTGATACTCATAATAATTAGTTTATGAGCTATTGGCTAAAATCAGCAACCTAGAGATAGAGATGCTAGATAACGGGGGAGTAAAAATATGACCCTTTAAATTTGGCCTTGGTGCCTGACCAAAAACAATTCTTTACTCGTAAGCTTAAATACGCTTCTCTATAGATAAAGTAAAAATATAACAGAAGAGGTAATTTCAGTTAATATTTTTTCCTGAAATGGAATACGAAGGACAGACATCCTTCTCTCTAGACAAGGCCACTTTATACAAATGCTCTTGCTATGTATGCTCTGGCGCCATTTGAAATGGCATTTGTTATTTATAAAATAAATAAATACCATTTAAAAGAAACCAATGTTGTTACACCGTACGCTCGAAAGGCAAGCGAAGTCTTATCGTATTACGAATGTCCGAAACGTTGAGAAAATTTATTTTCAAGCATGATTTTTTTTCTGTTGTGGATCTGTCAATCTGAGCGATTTAGTTCTAATAACTCAGAAAAGAAAGGGTTAGAGAGTAATTTCCAAAACTATGAACTGAATAGGTTTTGGGCTTTTTAGAGCTTTAGAACCACTGGTTAAAATATCAAAAATCTAATTGTTATACGGGGAGCTATCTAACAGTTGTAAAGAGCTGAAATTTGGTACATGTTTTTTTTTATGTACCTACATACACTATATGCCAAATTTTAGCTTTATAGCTCAAAATCATTAAAATTTGCGGACAGCGTACTAAGTAATGAAAAAAAATTATAAAGGGAAATCAATGAGGTTGCCCTCTGTTTGATGCAAATAAACATATACAAATATAAATATATATACATATAATTTATTTGTTAGAGGCTATAGTTTCGAATGTTTGTCCTTCATCATAAGTCTTTTAATTAGAAATATTTTATTAGTTATTTCACAGTGAATCGTTTGTTATAATGGCTAGTTAGCTATAACAACAAAATGAATTGATCTATATTCAGTAGAATAATTGAAACCATGTGAAATAACAGAAAAGACTTTCTAATTAAAAGACTGATGAAGATGGTGAAACCTTCGGAATATTAGTCTCTAATAAATACATTATATATATGGTACATTGTTATATATGTTAATTTGCATCAAGCAGAAGACAGCCTCAATTATTTCCCTTTAGAAATCAACAACTCTGCTAATCTCGGTAAAACAAAATTTTCAATAGAAAAAAACATTGATTTTTACAGTGAAGAGTAGGAATATAAAAATAAAAGACCGATTTCTATCTCTTAGGAACACATTAGCTTCTTAGTGGGTCAGAAGAAACAATAAGATGTATAAATAAATGGATTCTTTAAACAGAACACTTGATGGGTGAAATGAACAGTAACTAATAAGGGTCAGCGAATTTTTGAGAAAATTCTTTGGAAATGTCAATTGGTTACCTAAAGATACCATCTAATTTTAATTTTCATCAATGAAATACTTAAAAAAAAAAATAATAATAATAATAGAAAATAAAGGTTTAAATTTATAAGGTTTTTTCTGTTAGTATACATTAATGAAAAAAGTGGACAATATAGCTCGGTATTAACGAATTTTCTCAAGTTTTCGAAAAAAAATAAGGGAAAAAAGTAATTATATCACGAAAAAAATATTTGTAGCCTTTTTGTAGCCAATTCAATTTTTTTATCAAAACAGTTGGAGCCATTTTTGAGAAATTTTGAAAAAGGAAAAACGTTCTGGAATAAAGTAGTCTAAAAAATAATAATTTTGAAAAGTTATTTTCTTATTTTTTGAAACATTCACACAGGGAGAGATATTTTATAAAAAAAATTAACTCCCTGATGGTCTTTGAAACGTAAAGATCAGTAAACTTTGAAACTTTTTCATGAAAATAAGATTCCGTTACTAGATTAAAATCGTCTGTTTTTATTAATTGTATAAGAATGAGAAAGAAAAAAATTTTAAATGTTTTTTCTTCAAATAAACTGGAGGAATTTTTTTTTTCAGGATTCGGTACGCTTTCCACAAATTATATTGATAAGAAGACATGTATAGATAAAAGTAAATAAATATTATATGCAATATTCATTTACTATGAGTTAAGATTTCTAGTTTACTTGTTTCACATTAAAATTAAAAAAATAAAAGATGTAAATTTTTTCAATATATATATTTCGAGCTGTAAGCTCATCTTCAGGAAAGTACAGAATTATAACAGTTACTAATATTGCATATAATATTTATTTACTTTTATCTTTATTAAAGATGTTTCACCTCGCACCAACACCACAATCCATATTAATTATTGATAAGATATGTCAGCAAAGGGTTTTGAACTGGAAAGTTGAGTCAGTTTATTACTACATATAAACTTCTGAGGCGAATATTCAGCTGATCAGCTACAACCGTTCAATTGATCACCATATAAAGATTCGATTATTATTATTTTTTTTTGAACCGAACTTCTTAAACTATATAGAAAACTAAATTAGGGAACGAAGAAAAGATTTTTATATTAGACAAAAAGGATCAGCAGGGATTTGAACCCGGGATCTTCGCATGTGAGCTGCGATGCCTTTATAAGAGCCTTAGCTTTTATCCTCTTGGCCACCGATCCCTGAACCCAAGCTGATACTCAATGTTTATATGAATTATGTAATTTCATTTTTATTTAATTTTTTAATCTCTTCCTCGCTCAGATTAAAAGATTAAATAAAAATGAAATTACATAATTCATATAGACATTGAGTATCAGCTTGGGTTCGGGGATCGGTGGCCAAGAGGATAAGAGCTAAGACTCTTATAAAGGCATCGCAGCGCACATGCGAAGATCCCGGGTTCGAATCCCGGCTGATCCTTTTTGTCTATAATATAAAAATCTTTTCTTCGTTCCCTAATTTAATTTAAAAATTGTCTTTCGACGCGGCCTCATTGTGGTTGCGCCCTGGAGTGAAGAAGAAAATTATCTTCGACCCTTGGTTTCGCGATCGGGTGGGAGGCGTTTGGATATATAGAAAACGTCAAAAATCAAAACCCCTTTGAAAATACAAACATTTTGGCACCAAAACAAACTTTCTAAGATTTTCCATTCATGACCAGGCAGAAAAAATCATGGTAGAAAATGATTTTTCTCCACATCCAAACATTTCTAAACACGTTAAACAAAACAAAACAAAAAATTCTAGTGAATGCATTAGTCTATGGCCTATCAAAATTTTCTAAAACTATCTGGCTACAAAAGGCAAAATACAATAAACTTGTATTTGAATGGATGTATATATTTATAGATTAGTAGAGGTAGTATTTTTTATTTGTAAATATGCGGTGACGCTTTCAGTTTTTACCATATAAAGAAAATGAAGGTAAAAATGTATTCTCAAAATAGAATATTAATTTAGAAAGGCCTTCATGAAATAATAGAAATAAGGAATTGAATTATTTTCAGTTTCAATATATATAGTGGGTGGATTATTTTAGTAATGGTCGGTTAAGTAAACGACTTTTATAGTGGACGATGATGAAGGGAAAAGCTAAATTTATCTTTTAATTTCTCGTGCAGATGATGCCTGGTCCAAGGCTTTGAGCCAAGTGAGATGGCATCATCCCCCTGAGGGCGGGAGGGGACGGCCAACTGGGACAAGCTGCCAGTGGCCAGCCAATTCATTAAATAAACCTAATTCCCTCCAACGACGTGTCATCGAGAGAAACCATAAAGCCTGGTCAACCAAAGGGAACCGACTCCTTACACGGATTATTTAACAATTAAAAACGCACAACCATCAGGTTGAAAGATTATAGATATTTATAAAATAAATCAGAAATCTAGCTATGGATGTTAAAAATTAGGGTTTGTATTAGTTTTGAAAATTTAAAAAATTATTATTCTAATTTGCAACGAAATTTTCTCTGGAGAGAGAGGGACTGGTAGAATTTTTAATTGAATGTAATGGAAGATAGCCCAGGGGTAGTGGGGAAAGAAAAAATTAACACATACCAAATAAGGTTTATAAAATTACTTCATTTGTTAGAAATATCTCAAAAACAACTCACACTATTTTGATAAAAAAAATTTAAGTGAAACAATGGAGTTTTGATCTACAAGAAAAACTTAGGTATAGAGTAAACATCGAAAAAATTATATTTTACCAGATATTGATTATTTTTTCAAACTGTTTCTTAGTATGTGTTAGAGCGTTACCAATTTTGTGTACGTTCCATCTCAAAAATTAAGAGGAATATCAAAACGATATTTCCCATGTATTTTTTTTTGTATTTGGATTAAAAGCAGATTTCATTTTTATGAAATCGACCACAAAATTATGAATGGGAGGGTTCTTAAAAAAGTAAAATTATAAAATTTTCAAACCTAAAATCCCAAAAAAATTCTAGCCCTTTCGACCAATATATAGTATGTATACAAAATTTGGTTAGTTTGTGCATTTCTAGCCTTCTAGGGGTCCAAAGAATATGTATACAAAGTTTGGTTGAGTTTGGTCAAAAGGGCTAGAATTTTCATTTTTGACTCCCCCCCCCCACCCTTTTTTGATAATGTTTATAACGCATTAAAAAAATATATATATATTTTATGTTCTTTTCAAAAATATATTCAGTTTTTTTCTAGTTAAATTTTTTCATTTTTTATACCGCTTCAAAATGTGGTAGATCTTTATGCCCCACCCTGTATGTGTTACTTCCCATTAGTAAATAGAAACCATTTCTATTCACTCGCACTTGCCACTATATTAATACTAACCACTTATATTGTGTGTTTACACGACACAGAATTAGTGCGAGTGGTTAGCACTAATGCTTAGTACTAAGCTCGTGTAAACTAACCTTAAAGCATATTACTTTACCATACAGGGTATAGTCAAGTATTGTAATAGTGCATGAAAAAAGTGTTTTTTTTCGAAATATCTCAAAAACGGCTGAAACTATTTTGATTAAAAAAATTGAGCTAAGTTATGGCATTTCGTTCTACAAAAAAGCCCTAATAAGTGAACATCGAAAAAATTATATTTTTCCGAGATAATACTTGTTTTAGTCTGTGCGTTACCAAATTTTTGTGGACGAGCTAGCTCAAAAACTAGTGTGAATATCGAAACCAAAATTCACACGTAGTTTTGCTCCATTGAGATTAAGAGCTGATTAGATTTTGGTGCATATCGACACAAAATTAAGAGGGGTGGAGGGGGGTTAAAAATAAAAAATCTAGGCCGTTTGAGCAAACTCAACCAAATTTTGTATACATAATCAGTGGACAAACTAACCGTCCAAAATGGAGGGGGGGGGGGGGCAAAAAATGAAAATCTTGGCCATTTACCAAACTCAACAAAATTTTGTATACATAATCAGTGGACACCAGAAGTATAAAAATGCAAAAACTAACACCCCCCTACATGATTAAAAATAATTTTAGGGGCCAGGTTGTATGGTAAAGTCAAGTGGATGGCCACATCAGAACACGCCAGCTTATTTTTTTTAATAATTCAATTTCAATGCCACTATGTTATAAAAGAGTGTAAGTTAGTCATGTGATGTAAACATGAGTTTATTTTGTCTATTCTATAATTAAAAGAGAAATGTAAGTAATATATCTAAGCAGTAAGATATTATTATTTTTTAGCTTTATAAATAGAATGATGTCACTATATTAAATAAAAGTGTATAAAAATGTTTCAATTTTATGTAGAAATTGGCAAAGACAACTCTTAAGAACGAGAACGAGTGATCCATAACAAAACACAATGACTCATTCGGAGACAAGAGAAACAGAAGAGGTGAACCAAATCACCTCAACATTAAAGTTTATTCTTTTTATTTTTGGAACAGGGTGGCGATTAGGAGAAGTTAGAAAATCGATCGAGGTTGTTCCCTAGGTCCCTAAGCCGAATCTCGCTCTCACTCTTTTGATAGATAGTATTCTGGAGACTAAAGGAAAAAAAATCATGCGGCAGCGAACTAAAATAGAAACATTATTATATATACACGAATAGTATTACAAGAGCAGGGCTAAACCCTTCCTGGCAAAAGAATATATACAAGTCCGACGTAAATAACTTTTCTCGTGTAGTTGAAAAAAAAAACAAGGCAAACTAATTATTGAAGTATAATCAACGGAAATTTCCAAAACTTGTTTAATCTAGGAATGAAAGAAGAGAAACAGTGGAAATGTCAAAATATATAATAATGGAGAGTTTAAGTAGCATACACAATCAATCCATCAATATACTAAGTGGGTTATCTAGTTTTTTAGAATAAATCAAGGAGTACGTCCGTCCTTTGATTGATGTAAATAAATATGCAAACTTATATTGAAAAACATTTATTGATTGTGATTAGGTATAACTATTATATAAATAAATAAAAATCTTTTATAAAATACCAAACGTTTAGGGAGAATTTCTCCCTTTATCAATCTATCTATCTTTCTATCTATCTACTCTTATTAAATAAGCAAAAATTGTATATAATATATGTATTTATTTATATATTTGTATCTTTGTTCTATTTTGAAAACGGCTCTACCGATTTTGATGAAACCAACTCTATTAACAAGTTTTGAGGATGAGAAAACAATCTGGCTAGGTATGGACCTCGACAAATTTCATCTTAATTGATCTTTTCTTAATTAAAGTAATTATTGATAGATGAAAATCTCAATAAAAAAATTTGTTTACATTTTTTCAATTATCTTTTATTTATTAATTGGTTTTTTAATTTTAAAACCCCCTAATAGGATATAACAAATATTATTATATTATATTAAAATTAGGAATATTTAAAATTTTTTTTAATTAACAGGTGTCTAAATCATATCATTACAGGTGGATTCATAACAAAACAGGTGTGTTTACAAATAAAATGGCTGAAGTGGCTTTTTTTATATAACTTGGAAACAAACCTTATTTAATTTTATGTTTTTATTTCAGATCCTATACGATTATTTTTTTATTATTATTATCCTATTTATTTTTTTATAATGTTTATCAATATGAACAAATGTGGGCAAATTGGTGTACGAGTAAATTCATATTTAGACATTAATTTATTAGAAACTATGGTTTACATTTATCTTTCTAATAATACATTTTGTAATAATTAATGATTTTTATTTTAGTGTTAAGTCCCATTTGAATACATGTTCGGATATGAATGGACGCACTTCATTACACATTCTGTGACGAGACAGAAAGAGTCCGAAAAATTTTGATTCATGTGCAAATACCACTTACGAGACAATGCTAAAATGAAATTGAAGGAAAAAGTGAATACGATAAGTTTTCCGCAAAATTTACTGATTTGACAATTTTCGCCAGAGAAGGGTTTGATCTAGAGTAGCAGTTATTTGATAAAAATATGTATTCCAGTTCATTAGTACTAACCATTGGATAGCTCCTTTTTTGTTTTTTATTTTATTTTATTTATGTATTTTTTTGCCTTACTATACTAGAGTCCATTTAACCAGATCCTATGCAGTATGATACTTATTTTGTTAGTAGTGTTAGTGCAGGAGCCGAATTATAGCCCGGCAAATTTTTCGCATGAGCAAGACTTGAAACTGAGGTTTTCCAAACAGAAACTGTTTGAAAATTATTTTTCATCAAGTTTCAAACATTTCTAATCAGGGAAAGAAAAAAAAATTGTTTGAATTCCATACTTAAAGTAAAATCCGAATATAATATAATTTCTATTTATATAAAATTAAGGTTTTGTCTGTACATTGGTCCAAATCACGTCAAATTTTGGTTGCACACGTTTCAAGCAAAGTTATGAACGAAAACACCCTCAACAAAATTCCTGTCTGTCTGTATGTATGTTTTCGTGGTTGCCGCGAAAAGTTTCTCACGATTCATGTAAAAACGACTGAAGGGATTATTATGAAATTTTATATTTGGAACAGATGTCTTCTAACTTATGTTTATAGCTATATAACGTTTTGATATTTTGACCCTAAAAGGAGGTTGGCGGGGGGGGGGGGGCATTTATGAAAATGATCAAATAACTCTTAAACTATTAACTCTACGGCAAATTTTATTATGAGAAAAGTTGTAGGGGATGTGATTTCTGACGGCTTTTGTTTAAAAAAATTCCCCCCAAAAAACCACCCGGGTGGGGTGCGGGGTTCAGGTGAGGATCCAGAGGCGTAGTGGGGTGCGGGGTGTCAGTGTGGGGCGGGGGTTGGGCACGGGTGCATGGTGCGGGTGCTGGGGGGGTTTCGGGAGGTCTGGTCGGTAGGAGTGGGGTGTGAGGGTGGGGTTCGTGGGTTGGGGGTTCAGGGGGCGTGCACCCTGGCCAGCAAGAGAGCCGCCGAAGGCCGGCCTTGCAGCTAGTTTTTATAATAAAACAAAAGAAAGCTTCGAAACTATGCCGGTAAATAAATGAAATTACTTATATATTTCTTCTTCGAGGAGTGCCATACCCGAAACGGATGTCGGCGCCTCTCCACATATAATATATAGTATACCTGTGCTGAGTGTCTTTAGTTGTTTTACACAGATATACGGGACCTACTTTTTAACACCGGTTCCGAACGGCTAATTTGGAGAGGTCACTTGGCAATTATACTCTTGGTAGGTTGCCATTACTTTCCAAGAGGAGGCGACTGCAAATATCTATCTGCCGAGACTCGGTCTCGAACCAGCGATCTCCGAGTCAGCGACCCAACACTCTAGCCACTGACCCACAGTCGCCTATATATTTAGGTATATATTATTATGTGTGTATATAGTTATTTACATCAAGCAGAGGACAAACTTCGAATTGATTTTTTAAATTCAACAACTCTGCAAAAAACCTTTTAACTTGATTGAATTCTCCCTAGTTCTAAAATGACCTAAATTTCCGCAAAACTTTTCAAGAAAAAAATAGTTGATTCTAGAAGACTTGATGCATGAAAGATTGCTCAAGAATAAAAAAAAACAAAAAAAAAACAATTAACTCATTTTGAATAAAACTTGGAAAAATAATGTTTTGCTTTGTTTTTGTTTTTTTGATTTTCTTATTCAAGTTATTGTATAGAAAAACATTTTAAATTTATTTATTTAATTTTATCCAAAAAGAGCTAAGCAAATTCTTATGTCTCAATAATTTTTTCGATTTACTTTGAAAATAAAACCCTGATTTTATTTTATTTTCTGATCGTCTGTTTGATGAAAAAAAAAATAAAAAAAATAAACAGAAAGATTTAAATTTAGAGCTGATGTAAAATGGAATATATAGATACGTAGATATGTAAAAGTGTAGGTAAATATATTCTCAGAAAGAAAAGGTCTAGAAATACATAGCGAAGTTTAGGAATAGCACATTGTAATCGGGGGCGAATGTTTAAATACTAATGGCATTAGAAAGGCAAAGATAAAATATTATTTTGAATTGTGTTAAGTTTTCGAGTATAATAATTAAGTACTTGGAGCACCAAGCCATGCTACCTACCATGTACCTTTTTGCACCAGTTAAAAACGATATATTTTATTTTTAATTTAAAATTCTTGCAAAAAGGTCGATTTTTATTTGAATTAAGAATTAAATATGTCTGCGAGGAATTTACGCGCGACAGAAGTGAAACTTTTTTCTATTGATATATGTAGTTTTCTTTTGTAACTCCTGATGATGGGCTCATAACCCAAAATATATATCGAGATAAAAACTCAAAACATATATTTGTTTTATTTGTGAAACCCACCTAGAAAAATATATTTTTACTTATTATCTATTAAAATGTTTCACCTAGAACCGACACCAAATTTTTTAAAGATTATATATGTACTTTCTAATGGGTAGAGGTCCACAAATTTTAATCCTCCATTCGGATTCGTAGGGTTCGGTGGGTGATCAGAGTTATGTGAAGAGGAGGTTGTCCAGAGGTCATGTATAGGGTTGGCGGGGTGAATGATGATCGGAGGTGGGTTTAGGGGTGAAGGATTGGGTCAGTGGGATAGATGGAGATTAGAGGAGGCTAGCAAGAGACCCGCGGTCAGGACCTAGACACTTTTTCGATCATCATTCACCCCGCCAACCCTGTACATGTCCTCTGGACAGTCTCCTCTTCACATAACTCTGATTACCAACGAATCCGAATAGAGGATTAAAATATTTTTTTTTTTTTTTTATAAATTTTATTAAACCAATTATTTGACATTAATTAATGTATACATTGTATTTTTGCTTCGATTCCGGAGATTACTTCTCCACCATCGAGTGTCCTTATTCATCTTTAGTCCTTGTTTTTAATAAGAGGAAAAATCTAATTAGATAAAAAAACCTCTTTTCCGATAATTATTTCAATTCCATTATTCCCCAATCAAGTCGATTGGTTTCTCATTCAGGATTAAAATATGTGGACCTCTACCTCTATATAATAATATTTGTAATGATCTTTTTGTGGGGTTTAGAATTAAAAAACCAATTAATAAATAAAAGATAAATGAAAAAATGTAAACAATCTTTTTTATTAACATTTTCATCTATGAATAATTACTTTAATTAAGAAAAGATCAATTAAGATGAATTTTGATGAGACCTAGCCAGATCGTTTTCTCATCCTCAAAACCTGTTAATAGAGTTGGTTTCATCAAAATCGGTAGAACCGTTTTCAAAATAAAAAAAACTTTCAAATATATAAATAAATATATACTTAAATATACAATTTTTGCTCGTTTAATAAGAGTAGTTAGATAGATAGATAGATAGATTAATTATGTTTTTAAGATTCAAAATGAAAATATAATCAAACCATGTTTTGATAATGGGTAATTAAAAAAAAGATTAAAACTGACTTTTTTAGCAAAATCATTTTTAATTAGAATATAAAGTTTATTTCTTAATTGGCTGCTTTTCAAAACATGAGAAAGACAATAGGCTATAAGTAGAGAGCAGTGGGCAGTATCTGGGCTCAAGGCTCAAAAAAGTACATGATTCTAGTTCCAAAAGAAACCATAAATCACATTTTGGAAAACTCCTGATTTTAGGACAATAAAGCGTTTAAAAAAAAGAAGTTAAAGTTTTTTTTTAATGATCAAAACTTCGATAAATTCCTCTTATCCTTCACATAGTAGTTCATGAACTGGGAAGCTAAACAAAAATACTCGTTTTTGGCAAAGCATTGTGAAACCTCCTTGAATTTAGTTAAGGGTCGGTTGTTTACCTAAAGGCGAATGACACTATTTTCAATTTCTAAGAGAATATTCAATATGTTCTCAGAATGTTCTTTGAAATCAGGGCGTCACATGATGTCTTAATTTTCAACTATATTTTTTTTATTGTTTTGCACCTTTCAGTCGGCCAATGAACTTTCTATCTTTAGCACAAAGACTTTACTTATAAATCAACACTGATTTATTTATTTTTCGGAAGTTATTAGGCGTTCTTTCTTTGGATTTTTTTTTTTAGAAATGGTTCTACGAAGTCATCAAAGAAATTAAACTTAATCCAAAATTTACTTTTAGAGTGTCTATCAACTTTTTTCTTTATAAATTTATAATTTTCTCATTAATATATCAAAGAATAATTAACATATTAACGAGAATGTGTTTTTGATCGCGCTTTTTTAAACAAGATATATATCACGAGACTACTGCTGGCTGAGGCTATTGGAGTCTGCTGAATTTTAAGTCTGGACCAAGAGAGAATGAAAAATATGTGATCCATTTAGCTATAATCCAGCATTATTTCGCGATTAGCCCGCATGACGCTTTTTATATCAAACACTGATATGGATCACCAAACGGATTTGTAATCTGAGATGTTATATATTCAATTTTCTAGTCCAGCGCGCTCGATCTGTTAACACGTGTGTTAGGTGTTTGCTATTAATTCATCATAATACAGGAAACTTATGATTTTTTCTTTATATTCTAATTTAATTTATAAAATTGTCTTCTTCAGACCTCGTTGTGATTACAGGCCATAGCTTGATGAAAAAATTATTTTCCAGATTGGGGTGCTGTAATTGAGGTATTTAATAACAATTTAATAGGTAGGTCACTATAAAGCTTTGGGAATAAAGATAGAACTATAGAAAAATGAAGTGAAATCTTCATAGACACCTAGAATTCTTTGGATTTGGGGTCTAATTTCTCAGTTGGTTCAGTGTCGGCTTAAGATATTTTGCCGCCCGGGGCTAACTTTTAAAAATCGCCATTCTTCACAAAGAAAACATTTTTTTCCAACATAATAGTTATTTATGATATGTATTAAAAGTAATATTTTATTTTGTGAGAAGGAAGTTTTGAACACGACACAAAAAGCGGAGTGCTCCAAACCTTGGAAAAAAATAAAATCACTTTTAACAGTATATCGTAAACTATTATTTCTACAAACACTATTTTTTAATTTGTATTTCTAATAGTTTTTTGGCATATGACAAAAATGTCAATTTGTTGTTCCATTCGTCATTACCAAGGTAACTAAATCGCTTTTAACACTATAGTGTTAAAAGTAATAATAATGGTCTGTCACCTTGTAACACTGGTGTCATAGTCATTTGTAAAAAATAGATTAAAATACAAGTTTCATAAGAAATGATTTTAGCGCACGCGTCTTTCTGAGAAATTTTATTGAATTAAAAAGGGATTTGAATTTGAAAAAGTTTAATTAGTAATGAAGGGTAAACATCTTTTGGGCAGTTTATACAAGAATTTTATCCTTTGAGAAAGACTTTGAATTCCATTGTCTATGGATCGATCCTCTATAAGTCGATGATATTCTACCTACAATAAGGAAACCATTTATTTCAAAAATATTATTAAATCAAAAATATTATTTGACAAAACGTTGATAAATCTAACCAAGAGAAAAAAAATTCAATAGTATATCAAATATATACATTCTTCATATATAAAATAAAAATGTTTACGCCTTTGCGGCCTTTACGTATTTACCGCCGGGGGCTATAGACCACAATAGCCCCCCCCCCCCCCCGGTTAAGCCGGCACTGAGTTGGTTGGAGCTTCACAGGGCGATTATGAGGAACTGCATGAATTTGAATTCTGGCTGGTCCTGGTGTCTATCAAATTTTTTTCTTTAATTTCTAATTTAAGTTATTAAAAATATTTTGCCATATACTTAAGGGAAATGAAAAATAAGCTGACGTGTTCTGATGTGGCCATCCACTTGACTTTACCATACAACCTGGCCCCTCACTTAGATTTAATAAAATTATTTATAATCATGAAGGGGAGGGGGAGGTTAGTTTTTGAATTTTTAGACTCCCGGGGGCCCATTGATTATGTATACAAAATTTGGTTGAGTTTGGTAAATGGTCAAGATTTTCATTTTTTGACCCTTCCCCATTTTGGGCGGTTAGTTTTTGCATTTTTAGACTTCTGGGGTCCCACTGATTATGTATACAAAATTTGGTTGAGTTTGGTAAATGGCCAAGATTTTCATTTTTTGACCCTTCCCCATTTTGGGCGGTTAGTTTTTGCATTTTTAGACTTCTGGGGTCCCACTGATTATGTATACAAAATTTGGTTGAGTTTGGTAAATGCCCAAGATTTTCATTTTTTGACCCCCCCCCCCCCCCAACTCATTTTGAACGGTTAGTTTTTGCATTTTTAGACTTCTGGGGGTCCACTGATTATGTATACAAAATTTGGTTGAGTGTGCTCAAATGGCCTAGATTTTTAATTTTTAACCACCCCCCTTAATTTTGGGTCGATATGCACCAAAATCTAAACAACTCTTAATCTCAATGGACCAAAACTACGGGTGAAATTTGGTTTTGATATTCACACTAGTTTTTGAGCTAGCTCATCCACAAAAATTTGGTAACGCACAGACTAACAGACAGACTAACTACCGTAACAGACAGACTAACAGACATTTTGACAAAACAATTATTATCTCGAAAAATATAATTTTTTCGATGTTCACTTATTATTAGGGCTTTTTTGCAGAGCGAAATGCCATGGTTTCGCTCAATTTTTTTAATCAAAATAGTTTCAGCCGCTTTTGAGATATTTAGAAAAAAAAGAAGGAAAAAACCACTTTTTTCATGCAAGATTACAATACTTGACCATACCCTGTATGGTAAAGTAAAAATTAGCTTCATGGATCATCTAATATAAGAAGCAAGACATGTAGATTTTATACATAAATCGATAGATATATTTATGCATGTAGAATAATTTGAGATCAAACACAGAAATGCTTTTATTAGACATCTGCCCTGCCCCCTCTTAGTTACAGGATCATTGCCAAAGATATTCTAATTCTTCCAAGTGTCAAGGATGATTATGAGTCAGGTGTTTAATTATTCGTGATCTTTGATGTCTAGTATATTTAATCAAAATCAAAAGGATTCAACTTGAATAGGGTAATGATCAATCAGTTTGCAACAAATTAAATTATAAATTGGATTGCGAAAATTTGCCTTGTAATTGAACTAAAAGATTAGATTATTTTTTTCAAAATATAGATTTTTAATAGATAAACCAAAATATTAAATAGAAGAAAGTGTTTTAAAATCGATTATTAAATATACATTTATTACAAAATGTGATATTTGAATGTTGAATCTTACCTCGTTTGATGGTTCTTCCTTGGAAGCGTCTTGGCGATCTGGGTCTATTTCCTGCAAACAAATTCGTCATTATATTCTTATTCAGGGATATAAGATCTTCAATCTACCATATATTATTTATAAAACTGATAAAAATTAAGGTAAATCTTACAAAAGAATCTTGATTAAATGAGATACATTTCAAAGAAACAAACTCGTTTATTCCAAGACTTCTAAAGACTGGAACTTACTTCCACTTATGGTCTTTTCAGCAATATAATACGTATAACCTTCAATCTTTCAATACTCGTATCCAGAGATATCTTCAATACCGACCCAATCCCTGAAATGTCTTCCTATTCTTCTTTTCACGATCCCCGTGGTTTTTTCTCCATCTTTTTTTCGAAATATATCAAAAACGGCTGAAAATATTTTGATTAAAAAAATTGAGCGAAACCATGACATTTCGCTCTACAAAAAAGCCCTAATAAGTGAACATCGAAAAAATGATATTTTTCCGAGATAATAATTGTTTTGTCAAAATGTCTGTTAGACTGTGCGTTACCAAATTTTTGTCGACAAGCTACCTCAAAAACTAGTGTGAATATCGAAACCAAATTTCACGTAGTTTTGGTCCATTGAGATTAAGAGCTGATTAGATTTTGGAGCATATCGTCCCAAAATTAGGGGGGGGGGGGGGGATTAAAAATTAAAAATCTAGGCTATTTGAGGGGGAGGGGTGTAGGGTCAAAAAATGAAAATATAGGCTCTTGTACCAAACTCAACCAAATTTTGTGAAAACAGAAGTGTAAAAATGCAAAAACTAACCACCCTCCCTTACATGATTATAAATAATTTTATTAAATATTAAATATAAGTGAGGTTGTATGGTAAAGTCAAGTGGATGGCCACATCAGAACACGTCAGCTTATTTTAAAAGTACCGCATTCCATATCTTTTAATACCTATAGGAAATATTCTCATAGAGAATCCTTACTATTCTCTTTTCTTTTCTACCTCTAAAATATCACTAATCTCTGGTGTCACAACAAGATCCCTACAAGTGTTTATGTTCCTTAGTTTTTATTAAGAGTTAATAGAAATTTTTTTAGCAATTAACAGTACATCTAACAAAATATGATTTTTTTATTTATTATAATAAGGTAAATAGTTTTTTAAGAGAGTAGTATGAAATATATTTCTTTGATGAAAGGCGCAATTTCAAGTTAAAAGAAATCATAAATAGGAAATTTCTAGATATTAATAAATGTTTATTTTAAATATTTTTGTCTACCTTTCAAATGTATGACGAGTCATGTGCTAATTTAATTGTCTAAGTAGTTGTAAAACGACAAATGATTCAGAAACATGTTTCCATGTATATTTATAGTTTTATGGTTTATTTTGCTTGGCATTAATAAGATAATGGAAAAGTCAATTCTTTAAAATAAAAACGAGTAGGTCAAAGTAAATCAAATATCGTTTATTGGACATTTTAACGATCCTATGTAGCTATAAATCTAAATATACATATATATATATATATATATATATAGTCAAATTTAAATCAAATAATTCACGAAAAAAGGTCAAAAATCGAGGATAGTCTGGGTTGCATAACAGTAGTAATTTAATTTTCTAGGTCCATTCGCAATTTAGCTGATAACTTGAATGTAGGTTACTTTTAAATGTAAATGCTTGCAAAGAAAGGGCTTTAATAATTTTTAGAAAAAAAAGAAATGACTTCAAAAAAATTAAATGCAACAAATAAAATTATAAGAACTCAAAAAAATAAAATACACTAAAAGGTATAAAATAATTATCTTTATATAATTCATAAATAGAGAAATTATCTCGAAACATTTGAAATGAAAATTTTGAGATTGTTTTTTTTTTATAAAAGATTGTATTTATTATAATTTCGATTATTTGCTCATAAGAATTGGAGATTTCCGTTATTTTGTCATTGAGCTTATCAAGAATAAATATAGAGAACTTGACCAAATTAATATGTGACCAGCCCTAAGGTATCCCAATAAAAAAGAATCATCGAAATCGGTCCATAAACAAAGAAGTTATGCGTGAACACACATAACAAAGAAGATCCAATACCAATGAAAAACGGGACCAATCGGGAACTAGGCTGAACCCAATGCAAAAAAAAATCATCAAAATCGGTTCACAATTGGCGAAGAAATCGAATAACATAAAAAAATCAGTCGAATTGATAACCTCCTCTTTTTTTGAAGTCGGTTAAAAAATTCAATTTCAAATGAGTGAAACAAGGAAAAACCCACTAAAATTATGTTTTAATTACAATTTCCCCAGAACTATTGAGGCTAGAAAATTGAAATTTGATTTGAAGGTTACTTTAAAAACGTAAATGCTTGCAAAGTTAAAAATGGAGTAAAATGAATTAAAATCCTCGAAATTCAGGGTTTTACACTTCTTTTCCGGAAGTAATGGTGTTAATAACTTGAAATTTGATATGAAGTTTACTTGTAGGACGTAAATGCTACAGGAGCGTAGCTACTATTTATCAAGAATAAGCGAAACATATAGATCCAGTGATTCTGAAAGGCCCCAGCAGGGTCTTAACTACCATTAGGCTAACGGGAAAGTGAAAATTTGATTTGATCATGAGCCCAAATTTTTTAGCTGCGTCTTTAGCTTGCTAAGAACAGTATTGAGTCTGCGTAGAGGGCCTTGGCTAAAATGAACTCCGCCGCTTTGAGGCTACCGTAATATATAAATGAATTAAAAATATTTATATAAAATCATGAGAAAATAAGCTGACGTGTTCTGATGTGGCCATCCACTTGACTTTACCATACAACCTGGCCCCTTACTTATATTTAATGTTTAATAAAATTATTTATAATCATGAAGGGGAGGGGGTTAGTTTATGCATTTTTAGACTCCTGGGCGCCCACTGATTACGTATACAAAATTTGGTTAAGTTTGGTAAATGGCCAAGATTTTTATTTTTTGACCCTCACCCCCCCCCCCCATTTTGGGCGGTTAGTTTTTGCATTTTTAGACTTCTGGGGTCCCACTGATTATGTATATAAAATTTGGTTGAGTTTGCTCAAATAGCCTAGATTTTTAATTTTTACCCCCCCTCCCCCTCTTAATTTTTGTCGATATGCACCAAAATATAATCAGCTCTTAATCTCAATTGACCAAAACTATGTGTGAAATTTGGTTTCGATATTTAAACTAGTTTTTGAGCTAGCTCGTCCACAAAAATTTGGTAACGCGCAGATAACCAGACAGACTAACAGACATTTTGACAAAACAATTATTATCTCGAAAAATATAATTTTTTCGATGTTCACTTATTGGAGCTTTTTTGTAGACCGAAATGCTATGGTTTCGTTCAATTTTTTTAATCAAAATAGTTTCAGCCGATTTTGAGAAATTTCGAAAAAAAAGAAGCAAAAAAAAACACTTTTTTCATGCACGATTACAATATTTGACCACACCCTGTATGGTAAAGTAAAAATCATGTTAAAATGAAATCATATTTTTTGTCTCTCTGTTCATTATAGAGTTAGAATTATTTAATTTTACTCATATTATACATTTATTTTTATTATTTATGTTCATCGATTAAATTAATAAGTTGATGTAGGGAAATAAGGACAATAGCTTATGCAAATAGGCCAGTCATCGAACAGATTGATTTTTTTTCAATCTGTTCGATAACTAGCCTATATGTGTTTGCTAAGAATGAATATTTATAAAATGACAAATATGCAAAGAAGTTAATTTGTTTGAGCCCTGAGGAAGTCAACAAAGTTGACGAAACGTTGGCATAAAATAAAAAATATTTGCATAATGTATTGTCCTTATTTCCCTATAACAACTTATTAATTTATTTTTATATATAATTTCTCATCTTTACTGTGAAATATTTTTCTAGAACAATAATATTAGATAGTAACTTACATCCATATCGAGGTGGACAACACCGGTAGAGCGTCGCTTTGGTCTCCTTCGTCGCTGGATTACAGCCTGTGTTGCTTGAGCACCACGACTGTCATTCTCTTTGTCCTGGTCTGTAAAGATATAAAGAAAAAATTATTTATTTATTTATAACTTTCTAGGAAACAATTAAAGGTCAAACTCAAATTTATAATTAGAATTAGCAAAATATTTAAAAATTAAGTAGGTACTTATAAATAGTATGTGATTTAAAATTAAAGTTAATGATATTGATTTATTCATAAAATATTCATTTATATTTTCATTATTCATAAAATATAAAAAGAAAAAAATCGGCTAGGTGCAAGCTTGGTTCTCGCAACTAGGGTTCCGTAGAAGGACAAACATACAGCAAGATAACTTTATAGACTTAAGGTAGTTATTTCGGGACAATACCAGCAAAAAGTTAATGCTAGATTATATAAAACAGACAATAAGGATTCATAATTCATAAGCCCAAAACTTTTTGTTGTTTATGTACCGATTCTAGCCAATCCCGTGCTCGTTTGACAAATCTGGCACCATTGTAAGAGATTGAATATTTTTATATTAAAATGACAGATAAAATACATTTTAAATTTCTATAAAAATCGTTTTCTTATTTTTTAACAAATGTAATCAACGCCTACGTTACACCTTATGAAAATTATAATTTTGAAAAAATCTAGTGCATGCGCGCTTTATACATCTTTCGCTGTTTAAATAAATGCGCTGTTGCCAAATTGTTTTTAGCGTAAATTTTTATACATTTTTCATTATTTATTCTTTATTATCTCAGAAACTGTGTTGTAACTATAAATCAAAATTGTCTTAAAATATGTATTAAATTGAAAGTTTTTTTGCCGAGAGTAGCAGAATTTTTATATATTGAAGGAGACAAAATATGTATTGGTTTATTGTTTAATGTTGGTTTAGTTTTTTATAAAAATGGTAAGAAGGGTTTCTTAAATATAATTAAATATGTATGTAAATTTTCCGATATCCCGTATAGTGCAATGTTAAAGAGCCTGAAAAACTCTATTTTTGAAATTTAATATCTGCGGAACTATATTGTTCATAAATTTCGTTTGCCACCAATCGATGCAGAAGTATTTAAATAATAATCTGTCTAAATTTCAAAAAAATCCTAAGAAAACCCATTTGGCGGAACAACTACCTAAGAGTACTTGAATGGGACATCAAAATGAAAAGTACAAAAAACATGTTTAATAGGATTTTATAGAGATCTATTCAATACTACTTCCCTTAATGTTATAGGCCAATTTTATTATTTGTCCAAGAAATTATTTTATAGCAATCAAAATAATTTTGCTTGAAAATATAATAGCTACTTTAGTGAATTATTACAAATTTTGAAATCAATGGATATCAATTTAAAGGTATTATAATTTTTCCCATCTATTTTGTTTTTTCAAATATATTTTATATTATAAACAATATCAAAGGATTTCTAAAGCAGTGTTTCTCAATCTTTTCTAGACCGAAGAACCCTAGAGCACTTATATTTATTTCTGAGGAACCCCCTAGCACTAAATTATGAGATATTTAATTTTTCGTCAAATTATCAACATCATGCTACTTTTATAGCTTCCAAATATATAACATACCGCCGCATATGACGATGTTGCCACATTTTAAAAATTTGCTAGATTTTGGGGAAATTGGGTACAAAAAAAGGGCATTTTAAATTAAAATACCTAACATTTTTATTTTCATGCATAATATTATTATTAAATTTTTTGGGTAATGTCATTGGGCCTTTCGGATCGGACAGGTTTTTTTACATATTCAATGTTACCATATAATCATAAATAACATTCTCATCTATTTGAAAAGCAATATTATTTCAAATGTCATTAATAAAAAAATAATAATAAAACAATTTAAATGATGTTTTCATTTAATTACTAATGTAACGTAATCGTTGTATTATAATAAAGTTAGGGAACTTTAGAGCAACAAAAATGGTATCACTGAGACAATAATAGTGATGTTTTATTCGACTATAAGGTAATACTTAGGCCCAGTTGTATGTCGGTTGGTAAACTCTTTTTAAACATTGACAAAGGGTAAATCCTTAGAATTCACCTTATGCCCGAAAGTGAATTCTAAGGATTGACCCTTTGTCAATGTTTAAAAAGAGTTTACCACCCGACATACAACTGGCCCTCAGACTCTAAATTTAGTATTTTTTTCTTTACATCACAAATTTTTTGAGGGTGATACTACTAACTACAATTTTTGTTTTTCTATTTTTTCTTCTATTGACCTCTAGGCACGGGGAACCCCAAACCTCCTTTTGTGGAACCCAGGTTGAGAATCACTGTTCTAAAGTATTATTTTTCGAGAGTGTTTTGTTAAGCTTGCCTTTATCGTCTATGTTTTTGCTTGAATTTCTTCTAAGAGAAACAGTGACAGAGGTATCAGTCGCACCCGAAACGGTGGTGTTAGTTGTAGTAGGTTCTGGTGGAGTGGAATTGGGACGGACGGTTGGCGGCGTCGAAGAGGCTGACGATCGTCTGGTGTAAGTAGTGACGGTCGCCGAAGCTGCTTGGTCCCCTGTTCGACGGGCATCTTCAAGTTGAAACTTTAAAAGAAATAGTCAACAGAGATTAGAAATCGAAAATATATTCATAAAGAATTAGATATACATAATATATATTTATATAAATCAAGGTCGTTTACAAATCCCCCCCACCAAATTCGACAATAATTAAAAAAATGCAACTTATTAAATTCATTATGTTTCAACAAATTAAATGATAGAAAAATAATATTAGAAATATTTCAGAAAATATATGAAATATTTTTTCATCCCCTTACATTAAAAATTTCTTACCACAGACCAGATATATACAATGCGATATTATATAATATATATATATATATTGAATGTAAGTGTATATTTATATATTAGTAGAAAAATCTTCCTTGTTTTTAATAAGTTGTTGGCAAAAAATCAAGATTGATGAATACATTATTAAAAATTAATTTTTAATCTTTCAAGAGACAGAGAAGAGGAAATTTCATTGAAGTTTACTTAATGATTCTATTATGTATTTGATTCTTTGATTCTGAAAACCAGTGTTTCTAAAAGTTAAGCATTTGATGATGATTTTACATATTTAGAGTACTATGAATTTCTGGCAAGGTAAGGAATAATTTAATTAAATTTCAGAACTGAAAAATACGGGTAAAAAAAATGGAGATATGCTTGTTCAGCGATAAAATCAGTTAAAGTATTGTATTCACTCAAAAATTGTCACTTTTGTTTTTGCTGACTAAGAGCCAGTTGTATTCGGTTGGTAAACTCTTTTTAAACGCTGGCAAAGGATAAAACCTTAAAATTCACCTTGTACCCGGTGGGATGGCCAATCAGATGATAGCCATGCCTACCAGGCACAAGGTGAATTTTAAGGTTTTATCCTTTGCCAACGTTTAAAAAAGTTTACCAACCGACATACAACTGGCCCTAAGACATAAAGAAAAATAATTTTCAAGCATAAGAACGGAAAGTCATAACAAGTTCTTTTTGGGGGAAAAAAATGTTGGGATTTTCACAATGAGTTGATTATATTTTTGAGCTTTTTAATCTTTTGAATATTTTTTTCTAAATCGAGTTTAAGTGTTGTATAGAGAGATATTATGAAGATATAGAGGGAATTTTCAAAATTAATCTGAGTATAATTATTAGTTTATTTGAGTGGACTATTGATGAGGCATTCCAAAAAAAGAAGATCATTTATACTATCTTTTTATTCATAAACCGACGTTTCGGAGGCTATTCCCTCCTTCTTCAGGGTTTTGAAAAGTCAGTGAAGGAAATCCAATGCGACATTCCCCTCTGTCTCCTCTTTCAGTGGCAGTAACAATAATATATTGTATTTCATTCTCAGCAGAATTATAATGTAGTAATCAATATAATGTATAATTCTGCTGAGAATGAAATACAATATATTATTGTTACTGCCACTGAAAGAGAGACAGAAATGTCGCATTGGATTTCCTTCACTGACTTTCAAAACCCTGAAGAAGCAGGGAATAGCCTCCGAAAAGTCGGTTTTATGAATAAAAAGATAGTATAAATTATCTTCTCTTTTTGGACTGCCTCATCAATATCCACTCAATTTCACTTATCAGTCCGTCTCCAAAAATTACTCCAATCTTATTAGTTTATTTATTTAAAAAATTTAGAAGATGGAGTATTTATTTATAAATGCCATATTACCTAATAGCATTCGGTTGAAAAGTGAGATATATAGTAGTTACTAAAAAGCTTCAGTTTTACTAACGGTATTTATACATATGTTTTGATCATTCAAGAGGTAGGCAAATGACATAACTTTGAGAAACACCATTTTTTAAAAACAACAACAACATTTTTTATGACAAAAGTAAGTAGATCATATTAATATATTTTTTATATTATAATAAGATTTAAATCTTAATTCAATATTGTGAATAAAGTTTATTTATATCGTTCAACGTGCTGCTGTCAAGTATATATTTCTAAAAAAAATTAACTCTAATTCATTACTAAATAGAAAAAACAGATATTTTGTAGTTAAAAAACAATAGACATTTAATAAGAAGATATCTATAAACTACACATTTAACAAAACATTCGGGAAAGACATGAAAGTTTGTAAGAATGCCAGAATACATTTTAGTAAAACAATCAGAACATAACAAACAAATGGAAGTAAAAAATAACGAGATTATTGAGATCCATGCTGTATGAGGCTGAATAGCTAAACTGCATCTAGAGTAGTAGAATAATTAGTGTCAAAACAATGAAAACTACATCTTGAGTATTGTCTACAGTGTTTATTTGTGCTCCATAAAATAAAATAGAAAGCATTCAAAAGCTATATAAAAAAAAACTAAATAGAAAGAAGAACTTATGAATAGTTTAATCAAGAGAGAAAACTGTAAAATGTGGATATGAATATGTAAAATGAGTTTAAGTGTGCCGAGAGTAAATCAAGTTTTGATATAAGTTTTTTGCTTCATCTTTTATCATTAGAACATATCCTTTGCAAGAGTTTCCCATACCCTCTCAGTTCCACTTCTAGGTAGAAATGAGTCTCATTATTACATAATATTAAATAGCCATAATCCTACCTTTTTTACTTGAAAGAACAACAAACTGTTTTATAAAGTGGGTTGCTTAAGTGTGCGTATGATTGGTTGACTATCTCAAAGGGGAGGAATCTATGCAGAGGATATTTATATATTAATTAGTAGTTAAAAAGTTCAGTATTGAATTCTTTTTACGGACTTTAAATTTAATTAAATACAGGATGTCCCGTGACTCTATTGCCAGGTCTTAAGGGTGTTTTGAGTTGTATATGTCATATGAAACATCTTTTGAAACTTATTCGTTACACAGTAAGGTGAAGTCCATAGAATAAGTACAGAATTATAAGGGTGGAGGGGAGATGTCTAGAGTGACAATTTGGGATAAAAAGGGGGACGGCGTCAATTGAACCGTGAAGTCAAATGAAAAGTATTTTTATTGAAATTAAATATTTAATTAATAAGTTGTTGAAGGGAAATAAGGAGAATAGCTTATGAAAGCATTTTTTATTTTAAGCCAACGTTTCGTCAACTTAATAACAAATTAATTTCTTTGCATATTTGTCATTTTATAAACATTCATTCTTAGCAAACACATATAGGCACAGATTGAAAATATTTCCTATTTAAATAGTAAGTAATAGTGTGCCTATATGTGTTTGCTAAGAATGAATATTTATAAAATGACAAATATGCAAAGAAGCTAATTTGTTTGAGCCCTGAGGAAGTCAACAAAGTTGACGAAACGTTGGCATAAAATAAAAAATACTTGTATAAGCTATTGTCCTTATTTCCCTACAACAACTTATTAATTTAATCGATGGACATAAATAATCAAAATAAATATTTAATAACAACTTTCGAGTTTTCTATGATTTTTTTTTTATTATATATAGATATATATATATTTTTTTAATTTTTTAATATTCAGTACCTGTCGAAAAATGATTTTAATTTTGTTTTTTCATTAGGTAAATTTGAATTTTTTAAAATAAATATGATTAAATTGAAAGTTTCTTTTTGCCAAGAGTAGCAGAATTTTTATAATATGAAGGAGAGAATAAAAGAAGGAATTATAAATTAAACATTTATAATTCCAGCAGAAGAAACACTATTTTATTGTCCCCTTCAATAATTATGATTATTCCAAATCAGTTGTATGTTATTTTGTAATCGTTCATAAAGGTTTTTTTTTCTTGGAAGGGATTGCAGCTATCATAACGTAATATCGCGTAGAGAGGTTACAATCATATTTATCATGAGGTGTTTAGTTTAGTTAATTGGACATAACTAAAGAGGTCGAAATAATTTAAATATAGTCACGTTTTATTATGAACACCCCTTTAAAGACATTTTAATTTGTAGCTTTTACAAACATTTTGTTTATGGTTGTATACACATTTGGTAAAGAAAACGTTCTGTGGAAATTGATGTTCGAAATAGATTTAGTCGAGGGGTGAACCGCGACCTAAAATCGTGTACACCTACTTCCACTTCCACTTTCATTTCCAAGTAGAAGATAATAGATGACAATAGATTATCTAATGAATTCCAAAGTAATTCCAAAGACGGTGTACACCTAATTCCAATCGCGGTTCACCCCTCGGATTTCGTTGATTGTCAAGGGACTATGAATGTATATGATAAGCTGTCTATAGTAAATTTGGATTTATCCGAACAAAATATAAATTAAAGTAACAAATTTAATTGTCCATAAAAATGAGATAGGATTGAGTTTTGAAAAATTCATACATAATTTTTTACTTAAAATCAATTTACACATTCACCTTTAAGCTTTGGCTGTCCAAGTCATGGGATATACTGTGTATAGAAAAAAATAAATAGAATTATTTTATAATAGAATAGAATTAATTGATTAAATTCAAATTTAATATTTCAATTAAATTGATTGGTGTAAAAAAAAGATCAGATGGAAATCTTTGATAAAAACCACATTATGTAATATAAAATATATTTTTTAACACAAACATATACCGTACAACATAAATTCACAAATTTATTTGTTGAAGGAATATGTTTATGTTAATAAATATATTTAATAGTGCATAATTCCGGGTAATTGCGGGTTCCGGTGGGATACGCGCAATCGTGTGAGGTCCTGGGACTTTCTTCCCTTGAAAGTAGAAGGGAAATTTTTGATCTCAGATTTTTCATGGGGGCCCTCCACGGTAGCCTGGCGATCGCAGGGCTGGATATCTTTTACAGAGTGCCTCCCCCTGGTTCGAGAATTTTACTCGGAGCGACCCGGAGTGCTATCGCCGATTGCCAGATGTATCGTGACGGCTAATAATAATGACCATCTTAATGATTTCTTCTGGAGATATGGCTCAGACCAACCTTTTTTTCAGCGTTGATCTATTTATTTAATATTTTACCCAGTAGCCTATATTCACAGTAAAATATTTATTTATTTTTCTTGACAATGGCGGTTTTCTGCCTATTTATTTATCTTTTTATTCCTTGACTACGATAACTTCCTGTCTACTTATTTATTTATCTGATTTTTAAATTATTTATATTTAAATAATTTAACAACAATTTCTTCAAACCCAGTGAGATATTCTAACTATTTATTTTTTGTTTTATTTATTTGATTATTTATTTATTCTTCCCAGTGTATTTATTTATTTATTTCAATTGTTTGGACGACATGCGCTATTCCCTTTTTTTTGTTATTATTATTATTTTATTCTTGGTCGCAGCATACTAAGGTTTCACAGCGTTCTGCTGTGGCCACACCCTGAGCCACTCAACCGGATCCTGAGTGGGAGGCTATAAGGGGAGATGTGGAGGTCCCCTTAAAAATAATGTGGTTTTTATCAAAGATTTCTATTAAATTATTCAACCACCAAATTAATTCATAAGATCTGGTTCAAAGAATATAAAACCAGTCTCTTAAAACAGGCCTAACAATAAATGATGTGTAACAATGAAATTTAGTTTAAAAAAATTTAAAAGAGGTTTTGATGAGTTGAATGTTTATTTTTTTGTAATATAATAAATTTAAGAAAATCGTTGTGAATAATTTCCTTAAAAGTTATTTTTCTCTGCGGCGTATAAAGGTCGAGTAAGGCGAGCGAGAGATATCTAGAGATAGAGAGATAGAAGAGGTGATAAGGGCTGGGCTGGGCCTGGGGGCTTCAGACCTTGCTTCTGTCCCCATTATCCACCCTGAGGCGCCAACTGGGTCGCCTCTCGTGGTTGCCGGGTGAGGAGGAAGTAGCGCTAGCGGCGACGGCAGTGACACTTGCTGCGGATTCTCCGGACGTCGTTTCTGCGGGTGCAGTCGTTTCGGCGACTGCAGGTGTGGCGGGGGTGGAGGGGACGGGGGGCGGAGAGGAATTGGGCAAAGAAGCCTGCAGCATCCCCCGCCAGCACCAACGAGCCAATGACCAATAACCGCGTGAAAAGAAACAGAACAACGTCAGTCACGTCAATGTCAAAAAAATGAGCTTGGCCTGTGAAGCACTCAAAAAATTTATAGATATAGATATATAAAAATAAAAATAAAAAATAACTTAACAAAAAATATTTATATAGATTTTAAAAAATGTTTCTTGAAATTGTATTTTTTTATTTATAAATAATTGATTAATTTTGCTAAATTACAGTATATAAAACTATTAGATATACCTGGCCTGGTATAATCAAAGCAAGGGTTGGCAAAGAATCATCGAAGTTAAGAAACTTTTATGGTGCGGTTTGTTCTGAGATGGGCGACTCTCCTCCCTCTTCTGATACTGTGTTACAGACTTCACAATCCCAGTAATGTCCCCCATTCAAACGCAATTTATTGGCAAGGTTTGAATTGGGATAATGGGAGTTGCGACCCTTTATCTTCGCTAGAAACGCTTAAGAGTATTTTTTTTTTTTTTTTTTTTTTTGTTAAGGGGGAATGGTGTTGGTTCTTTGTGAAATTTATTTAAATTAAGTAAAGAAAATTTTGAAAAATTTAATAAACTTTTCAAAATTTAAAATATAAAACACTAGGTAGGTTTCACAAAAAAAACCTTGCGAAACCAAACTAGTATTAATTGAATGTAATGGAAGGCAGCCCAGGGGTAGTGAGGAAAGAAAAAATTAACACATATCAAATAAGGTGTAATTTATTGGAATCCTTCCTTCTTTCCTTTCAAACCGACGTTTCGGAGGATTTTTCCCTCCTTCTTCAGGGTTTCAAAGGGTCAATGAATGAAGCTCTGGGCTGCCTTCCATTACATTCAATTAAAATTTCTACCAGTCCGTCTCTCTCCAGAGAAAATTTCGTTCCAAACTAGTATTTTAGTATTTAAAATTTTAAAAAGTTTGTTAAATTTTTCTTAAGGAGGTTCTTTCGCGACAATACACACAAAAAGTTTTAGCCTCGTAACCACTCTATAAATATGAACGAAACTAAAATTTTAGGTTATGTTTTTTTAACGTGACTGTCCACTCACACTACGAAATCTCTATATGGACACACACATACTTGCCGGATCGTTTCCAAGCCATTGTGCTTATATCCCCCCCACTAAAAATAATTGCCCAAATATGTTTTTTTTCTTTTTTATCAAAATTACGTGGTAAATAATTTCAATTTTTTTTTAAGTTACCTCGAATATATTATTCTAACAAATATTAGTTTTTCATCAAGATGGTGAAAGTCCTTCAATGAAAAAAAATAAAATAATGATCATATCCCCACCCTTTCCCTATCTACTCTATGTTAAAAATGTCATTTTTAATTGCTATTATTTCATGTTTGGTGTGGTAAAACGTCTTCAAATGTTAACTGTATGTGTATTATGCTTTTAATTACTTATATTCCAAGTTTCAAAGACTTCTTGAATTTTTGCATTTGTGAAAGAACTACCTTAAGAGTATATGACATTGCCTCTTAAGAATTTTATCTGTTGTTTTTCTAGAGAATCTAAAGGATGGCAACCCTCTTTTGGCCTTCCCATAAATTCTAATTAAATACATGAAATATGACTGGGATTATGAAGTCTTATGCCAAGAGTACACAGTGTTTGTAAAGGTAGGACCAATCTCAAATCAAACCTCGCTATATCATATATAGCTTATAAAATTCAATTTTGGGGGACATTCATTATATATAGATTTAGGTAAATAAAAAAAAAAAATGTTTTATCGAAATTTACTTTACTTTTGTTAATAACAATAGAGATTAAAAAATTAAGGTTTAAAATATATATAAATATTAATGTTAAAAAATAATTAATATGTTTTATTATTAAAAAAAAAAACTTTAAAAAAAGTATATCTAATTTTGATTAAAAATTTGTCATTGTCATCTTACAAAAGATAAATTTATTTTTTCAAATAGAATTATTTTGTAGATTGGTTAAGATATTATTTTGTAAAATAATAACGATTAGAGTCAACTCTAAAAAGGAATAAACGACACCCAATTATCTACAAAAAATATTAAGTCAACAGAAAATGTATATTTATTTAAATTATTTTTCCCAAAGAAATTGATCGAATCTTTTAAAACAATACCTAACAAAAAAATAAAATTCAAGTGTAAAGAAATGTATGTATTTGAATATATTAAGAATTACAGAACAAACGGCTAAGACTCAGAGAGAGTCTCAGTGAAGAAATAACATATTCCGAAGGCATTTGGCGTGATTATGTTAACAAACTTACAAACGGTGTAGCTCTATTGCAAGAAAACAATCATTTTGAAAGTGGATTTACTTTGGAATTAGAATTCATTTAGCTATACTTGAGAAAAAGAAGAAATTGTTTAAAAAAATTGTGATTGATTTCAAAAATAATAATAAATTAACTTTTAAATTATACGTAGATTTGAGAAACAATCTCTTATAGATACGAGATAGAAAATTGGAATTGTTATATATTTTCTGGAAAATGTTTCAGGTTTGTTAAAGGAAGATTTTTCCAGCATTTAAGGATAGCAAAATTTATTATTATACGTAGTTCCCGAGGTCAATAAAATGATAGGAGCAGCTAAGTGATCAAGATGTGGAAGAGATTTTGATGGGCTTGTTGAGGTTTTGACGAACGGAGATATTCTTTAAGATTGAACCATCCATGTTATTAGAAAATTGGTTAACATTTTCTAGTTAATTTTCGACATTCACTTTTAGAAATAGGAGTTTACCCGAAAAAATTATCCAGAATGAGATATCTATAATTGTTGAATTTGTCACCATTGATTATAATGATGATACCAGCGACGTAAATAAGTTAGTAAAAAATGTACCTATATGAAGAATACTTTTTTCATGATAGATACGCAAAATGATAATAGACCCCTAAGTTATAATGACGTTTTCATCTTAGTAAGAAAGAGAGGTGATCGAATTATAAGAAATTTTAGAGATATATTGGAGTAAAAAAAAAGCCGAATCTATAATATAATAGAGTTGTATATCTCGGTAAAAATGGGAGGAGAAAGAGAACGTCAGTCTATAACTCAAGAATTGTTCAATTTGTCTCTAATTTGATCATTAAATGGGTGTTTGCTGATTTCGTATTTCGGGATATCGCCGTAACTCCTAAAATAAATAGGATATTCACTTTCTAGATTTCTTGGCCCATTTTTCTAGCGAGTGAATCAGATAGTAGTAAGGCTATATTTGATATTTTAATTAAAAACAAGTGAGTTTCTTGAATGTTTTTTCATGTCAGAGGCAGTGGCGTAGCCAGAAAATTTTCATGGGGGGTTAATCCACAAAGCAAAATATTTAGTGGGAATTTTTTTTATTAAAACAAATAGTCCAGTTAAATTGTGTTTTTATCCGTAAGGTTTTGGGGTGGTTGTAATTTCTTCGACCCTTTATGTTTGTGGGTGTGCTGAATCCGAATCTGTGATTTGCTAACAAAAATTTCGTGACGGAACATTGTCAAAAATGCAAAAAAAAAGGTAAAAAATCTCATTTTTTGGCGGGTTTTTGCTTATAACTCGAAAACTATCAACTTTTCGTAAATAACCTTCCTATTCAAAATGAAAGTTGATAAATTTCCTACAAATTTCATCATGTAGGTTTTTTTCTCCGACTAACACTTTTGAGGATTCGGATCATATCCTGTCATGGAAAATGCTGGATATCTATAAATCTAAGAGTTTTAACTAAAAAGTGGTCCAAGTAAACGTTCAAGGCAATAAAATTTCCTAGGATAAGAATCAAGTTTCCAGAATGAGTGGTTTTCATTTTATGAAGGAAAAACTGCGATTTTTTGAAAAAAATTGCAGTTTTTCAAAACTTCAACCTCATTGCGGCGCGAGTTACCATTATCCAATTAAGATGAAACTTTGTTTGAATTGTAGCAAATTTAACCTAGTTTAAAAATGTATAAAGTGGTCTTTGTAGAAAACGTGCTCCTTAATGGTCAAAAAGGGAAAAAAACGAAAAAAGTGCGAGTTTTTGAGATTTGCGGAAACAGAAAAAATAAGCCAATTTTCAAATAGCGCTTGAGCCGAATGGTTGGTCGGAGAAAAAACCTAAATTATGAAATTTGTAAAAAATTTTATCAACTTTCATTTTGAAAAGGAAGGTTAATTACAAAAAGTAGATAGTTTTCGAGTTATAAACAAAAAACCGCCAAAAAATGAGATTGTTTACCTTTTTTTGCGTTTTTGACAATGTTCTGTCATGAAATTTTGTTAGCAAACTTCAGATTCAGATTCATCACACCAAAAAACATATAGGATCAAGAAATCAAAACTACCCCAAAACTTTCCCTCGACCGGCCATTTAGTGAACAATTTAACTAGACTAAAAAGGTACTTCAAGAAATTAAAAAATAACATAATTCTTGATTAAACAGATGAAATATATTTAATTACGGTTAGTTTGCCATAAGAAATGGTTTGCCGTTGCCATTACTCATCCCATGAACTCTGCCCTGGGGGGGGCTGACCCCCTCCCGTGGCTACGCCTCTGGTCAGTGGGGCTTGTGGCCGAGTAGGACGTTTGGCCCTTGAGAATGAATCAAAGGACGCGAGCCCTTCCTTCAAAGATGAAAAATCAAATATATCTAATAAAATTCAAGATAAGAGAAGTTTCGGCTAAAACCACCTACACAATTTTGTTAGGTTATTTCCATCAATGTTTCATTTTTAAGTGCTTATGATGTCCTCTCAGGCTACCTGGCTCCACATATGTATATGATTTCAGAATTAGATGTGAAAAAGAAATTGTGGTTTCTGATGAAAATATCTTATTAAAAAAATATAAACTAGGTAGTTTTTAGCCGAAACATCTCTTTGATAAGCAATTCAACGAAAGAAGGATGAAAAAATTATTTTTTTAATTGTGAGGCGATTACTAAACCTGCATGTGATATTGAATTTTGGAAAAATACTATTTTATCCAAGATTAAATAAACTCACTTGTTTTTTATAATACAACATTCCCTTGAGGCTAAAATAGAAACAAAGCGAACAAACGCATTAAGCATTTCGTTTCTAATGGCTGGATTTTCAAATTGATGAAAGAAATCTAAACCTAGATGATACCATATTGGGCTTTATAACAAACATATTTAGCTATTAGTATTAGTCAGGGAAAAACTTCTCTGTCTCTACTTTATCGAGAACTTAAATTAGTTCATTCGTCTAAAGACAAGACAGGAAAGAAATCTAGAATGAAAATAAAATAATTGAGCACCTGCTCTGCTGAAGAATTGCCAGGTGTTGTTGTTGTAGTAGAGGCAGCAGCCGCGGCGGCTGCGGCATTTTTCTTTTTGACCAGTTGCTCCGCAGATTTGATCTCTTCGAGAGTGACCCCCTGGGTGCTGCGTCTCGTCTCCCGAACTCTCTTGGCATGGGCTTTTCGTTGCGTCTCGGATTCCTCATCACGCACGGGTGGTACAATCGATCTAGAACCAAAATTAACACAAATTAAAACTAATTCAGTCTTTATCATTAAAAAAAAATGTTTAATATTTCATTATTCGTGTCCATGATTAATAATTAAAGGAATCGTAGGGAGTTGGACATGACTTTAAATTAAATTAGATAGAAGTTTTCATTAAATACGCCAATTTATATTATTTGATAAATTGAATGAATTGTAAAAATACTGTTTGAAATGGTTTTTCTCTTAGTAAAAACACCAGACAAATAATTTTAATAAATGAGCCACTGAAGAAGTTGTAAAACAGCAACGAAACGTTTGGCGTATTTAATGAAAACTTGTATTTAATTTAATTTAAAGTTATGTCCAACTTCCCACGATTCCTTTAATTAAAATGTTTAATATTTATTAGTTTTTATCAACCAATTTGAATTACACAGGTCTACAAAAATTTGTACCCGTAAAACTAACAATGGATTCCAGTAGAGTTTTATACTCTGATTTTCATGAAATTTCTCAATTTTTTATAACAGGTCAGAGTTTCGAGATATTATCGTTCAAAACGACGAAAAAGGCCATTTTGACCTATTTTTGAGTCCCATCAAATATTAAACAGCAATATTTGAAATCAAAATATTTTGTTGACGTAATAGAAAACAGTTCCCTCTTTGATTTTCAAATTACCACTTGTTTTTAGCTCAATTAGAACTCGAGTTATAACTAAAAAACTAAAACTACGTGATAATAAAGGATTGAAGGTTTTTCTATTCATATAAAAATAGATAAAAACATTTGGTCTTAGTTTTTTAGTTATAACGCGAGTTCTAATTGAGCTACAAACAAGTGGTAATTTGAAAATCAAAGAGGAAACTGTTTTTTATTACGTCAACAAAATATTGTGATTTCAAATATTGCTGTCTAATATTTAATGGGATTCGAAAATAGGTCAAAATCGGCTTTTTCGTCCTGTATTATTATTATTATAATCACTACAAAAGCAAACTTTATTTATGGAATATAGGTATTTTTCCTTTATTTTGGTGCACAATGAATAGAAAAATCATGAAATAAATCTTAGGACAAGAAAAAATTTATTTTGTCGGCCTGTGTTATAGAAGATATATGAAAATTTGGCATTTACAAAATTATTAACAAATTACTTATAATTGAAATAATTTTTCTAGAAAAGAAATTAAATTAAGAAAATAAAGCTGGCCAAAATAAAAAGAATGTTTAAAAAAAGATAAAAATATGAAAGGAATTAAGTTATATAAAATGTATTTATGAGATGAGAGAATGAAATTTAGCCTTGAGCTCAATCTGAAAAATTCCAAAAGAGAATCGTTTATTATATATAAAAAAAAGCTAAAATAAATATTATCAATTGAATTTGTAGATTAGTTTTTCTAAACTTGGACCACATATAGACAAAAATACATTGACACAGAAAAAAACAGTAATCGTGAAATTAAACGAAATTTTGGATACCCCAGTCTCTCCGAATCACGTTTAGTTATTACCGAGGGGTGAGCCGCGACCTAAAATCGTGTACACCTACTTCCACTTCCACTTTCATTTCCAAGTAGAAGACAATAGATGACAATAGATTATCTAATGAATTCCAAAGTAATTCCAAATAATTCCAAAGATGGTGTACACCCAATTCCAATCGCGGTTCACCCCTCGGTTATTACTAATGAATCGGCATGAAAAAAAAATATTTCCAACTCCAAAATGTGTTTGTATTTCAATATCTCTCAGAAAAAGGAGAACAGGTAGTTATTTTTCAATTTTGTCTAAATATTTTTTTTTCTTCTTGTCAAAGTCTTAACTGTAGAATGTACGCGAGATTTCGGTCTTTAACACTTCCAGACTCAAAACAAAAACATCTATAGCTGTTGTTTGCATTTTACAAATCATCTCACTTGTAAACATCTATTGTTATTAGAATACATCAAATTCAATGGAATCGAAAGATAGTTATTGACAGTATCGATGTTACCGTATACAGTGTGTATAGTATGGATTAGTACTTGTTAAAAAAGCCCAAAAACTGTTTAAAATCAGGGTTTCTTAAAGTTTTGAAATATTGTACCAGTGAAATAAACTGGTAAAAATTAATGTAATGCAAATGGTTATTTGGTGATTAGGATTTTGTGCAACCAAGAATAGGTATAAGTTTTTGGTTAAAGGATAAACAAAATAAAATAAATAATCTTGTTAAAAACTGTATTGACTTAGTGACCTAATTTTAACTGTAACAAGCTAGTATTTTAATTTAAAAAATAAATAAATAAAAAACTAGTGAGAATCAAGGCTGTGTGAGGGTTAATGTCGTTAATCGTGGATAAGGTTTCCTTTTTTCAGCAGGCTCTCAGATTAAATACAATAAAATTTATAGAAAGTTTATTACTTTACCATACAGGGTATGGTCAAGTATTGTAATCGTGCATGAAAAAAGCGTTTTTTTTTCGAAATATCTCAAAAACGGCTTAAATTATTTTGATTAAAAAAATTGAGCGAAACCATGGCATTTCGGCCTATAAAAAAGCCCTAATAAGTGAACATCGAAAAAATTATATTTTTCGAGATAATATTTGATTTGTCAAAATGTCTGTTAGTTAGTCTGTTAGTCTGTGCGTTACCAAATTTTTGTGGACGAACTAGCTCAAAATCTAGTGTGAATGTCAAAACCAAATTTCACACGTAGTTTTGAGATTAATAGCTGATTAGATTTTGGTGCATATCGACCCAAAATTAAGGGAGGTGGAGAGGGGGGGGGTGTTAAAAATTAAAAATCTAGGCCATTTGAGCAAACTCAACCAAATTTTGTATACATAATCAATGGGACCCCAGGAGTCTAAAAATGGAAAAACTAACCCCTTCCTCTACATGATTATAAATAATTTAAAAAAATATTAAATATAAGTGAGGGGCCAGGTTGTATGGTAAAGTCAAGTGGATGGCCACATCAGAACACGTCAGCTTATTTTTATTAAAATAACACATAATTAATTATAGGTATTTATTGAACCACGGTTTGTGACTTGATTTAGATTAAAAATTTTACTTTAGCCTTTCAAACTGCAGAGCGCAAAAAAAAATGGAAAAACAAGAATACTGATATTTCTTTTATGGGTAAAAGTTTAAGATGTTACTTTTTTGAAAGTACATGCACAACATGCTTTTATACAGATTGTTTATATTAAAATAGGAAAGGAAAATGCTTTGTAAGGAATGTTTGAAAACAAGGAATAAGCAATAAAAACAGACTAAGAGAAGAGACGCACTTGAAGAATTGTTTAAAGATGTTGCTTGGACTGAGCTTGCTGCCGCCTGGGGAGGTGGGCGTGCTGGGGGTGGAACCCGCCCCCGCCCCGCTGAAAGTCCATCAATCAACCAAACCATATCAATAATCAATATCAAGGAGCAGAAATTAGGCAGTAATCACCGAGAGAAGAATCGAAAGAAACAAAGAGAAATATCACTAGAGCTAGAGAATGTAGGTGAATGGAAAATGAGAGTCGAAATGGTTTTTATAAATTAGTTAAATAAATGGAATTTTAAATCAAAGATAAATGAAAATCAAATGAAATAAAAAATAAGGGAATAAGTTGTATTTGACTGATATCAAAATTTTGTTTCAGGAGGCCTTGGAACAGAATGTTACCTTCGGTAAAAAAATGATGATCTTTTTGTTAAGCTATATTTATTAACTTTTCTTTTTATTTAGATCGTGTTTAGTCCTTTAATATCAAGGAGCAGAAATTAAGCAATAGTATACAAAAGTGACTAAATCAGATTTTCTTTTGTGAATCATTTATGAATAAGAACTGAAATTTTCTTGATCATCATTTGAATTAAAAATGATCACAATAATCGGACTGCAAATACCGGGTGAATTTTTTTTATCTAGAGACAGTCTTATAATTCAAAAACAGTGCATGATATGGAAAAAAGTTTCACATAAAAGTTTGTTTATATCGAGGGGGAAACAAAACTACGCTATTGTTTGTCGACCTAGAACAAGCTTTCAAGGGTATTTCAATGTCAAGTTCTGTTTTTTAAATGGAAACCTATATTTATCTATACGTCTACTTAATCTACAAAAAAAAAACTGAACAACTTTTATAAGAACTATTTTTTTCTACGACATCAAATAAACAAAATACATGAATCAATTAGATCTCAAAAAATTCTTAATAATTATTTTTAACAATCATTCAACTTAATTATCAAATATTTAATTATTAAATAAATAATTTAATAATTTTTCGACACTGTTCTGAGACATTCCAGAGTGTATTGCAAGTCTTCTGGATGAATTCCAGTTTCCAATTTCCTTATTTTGGCCTCTTTCAATTTCTTCGTAGCCTTTACATTTCCTGTTTTTTTAAACAGATTATACAACACACTAAAATGAAGCTTGTGAGGGTGTATTCCTATCAGGAAACCGCTCGGCATTCATTTCAATTGCAGCCCCACAAGGCTTCTTCCACATTCACCATAAATTAAGACCATTTTAATTCTGTCTTCAAAAAAATGCTCCATTTTTATTATGGTAATACAATATAACTATCTACTGGATTGACACGAGAAATAAACTTTTTTATACTTAAAAAGTTTAAATAGTTCTATATATTGAGTAGAAAAAAATCTTTTAAATCTGAGTATAACGAAGTTTTGATATCATTATAAACACTTATTTTCATTGTTGTGACTTTTCGATTTAATGATTATTTATTTAATGATTTTTATTTAATAATTATTTATTTAATGATTTTTATTTAATAATTATTTATTTAATCATTATTATTAATTATTTATTTAATGATTTTTATTTAATAATTATTTATTTAATCATTATTATTAATTATAATTAAGTTAAAAATAATTATTAAGATTTTTTGAGATCTAATTGATTCAAAATATTTTGTTTATTTGATGTCGTATAAAAAAATAGTTCTTATAAAAGTTGTTCAGTTTTTTTTGTAGATTAAGTAGATGTATAGAAAAATATAGGGTTCCATTTAAAAAACAGAACTTGACATTGAAATACCCTTGAAAGCTTGTTCTAGGTCAACATACAATAGCGTAGTTTAGTTTCCCCCTCGATGTAAACAAATTTTATTTGAAACTTTTTTCCATATAGTGCACTATTTTTGAATTATAAGACTGTCTCAAGATAAAAAAACTCACCCGATATATATCATAGGAGGAAATCACGGGGAATGATTTACACATTTCTCTTTGTTCTAAATCTGATATTGTGAGCTTAAAGATTTTTATTAAAAAGATCATGATATTTTTTTCTAAAAATAGACAGACAATCGTCTCAAACGCTTCCTGAAACAATTCCATCAGAATTCAAAAGTCATAAAAATACTAGAAAATTGTAATTAATTTTTTATTGGTGATAAAAATTTACTACTTAAAATGAGAGAGAACTTTTAATTATGATGGATTTTTATTTAATTAATAATGTTAAAGAAATTATTAAGAATAATTTAATAATAAGAAAATACCAAAAGATTTAAATTTAAAAAAATTAATTTTTAAGTATATTGAATAATTTTAAATATTCGTAGAAAAGTTTCATTTGAAACATCTAGATTAGAGATTTTTAATGAGATCTCATTAGAATGTTAAGCCACCTGTTTTGGAGCCGAAACGTTTGCATTCTGGTGAGAATATCTTATTAAAAAACTCTAATATGTAGAGCGGTTTCACCCAAAACTTTTCTACAGATAAATAAGGTAAACGCTCCAGTAATGGGCCACCCCTTTAAAATCTTGAGAAATGAAGGGTCTTTTGTTACCTAGGGCAGTGGAAGGGATACGGGTCATTGACTACTTCCTGCTAGGATACCTTAGCACTGGAATTCAGTTCATTCCTTTACTGTGTGTCAAGTTTTTGGATTACTTACTGGAGCGGGCCGGCCCATTACTAGACCATCGGAATTTTCTTTAAAAGTTTTAGAAAAATATGAATAAAACAGAGAAATTTTGTTTTTAGTTACACCTCTTTGTAATTCTATGATGTTATAGACTTGATTATTGTTCTACAATAGATTTAATAGATGGCCCATTAGTGGTACGTTGGATAAAATACTGGCCCAACATCGGTGCATCAGGTTAGTTATGGTATATATTTTATTTTATTTTTGTAAATGCAAACAGTGTGCTAAAATTACTATTATAAGTGTAGGACAGATAATAGAATGACAGGTAAAAATTTGGACCAGTTTGCTTAATTTTACAGCAGTGGAAACTCAGTTTTACTTCAATTTTTCTCTTAGATGGCCCATTACTGGAGCGTTTACCTTAACTCAAAAAAATCAAATTTTCAAATTTAGGAATTACTTAAATCTAATTTCATTAGAAAATACTAATATATTTAATTAAATTTTTTTGTAATTTAATTTGATTTTTTTCTGTTTACTTTATCTAAATAATTTCGTCTTAAAAACTTGAATAACTTATATTATAATGCTTTTCAAGAGGGAAAACGTACCTTCGCATAGGTGAGGCAGCGGGGGGTGCGGCTACTGGTGAGGTTGGTTTATTCGGAGTAGCGGGCTCCTCTCTCACCCTAAAAGAACAAAAAAATAATTAGAAAACAAATAAGTCATATATTTTATAGATATTCTATTATCAAGTTCATTTTATTTTTTGTTTGATTAATAATGTTAGGGCAAAAAAGCGCCTGCCGTCCCTTAAGTTAGAAGTGTTTATTATTTATGTACAATTAATTCAAGATTTTTTTAATTATAATTCTGTCAAGGATTATAATAAATGAATTTAATACTTGACGGGGTAATGAAGACTTCACAGGAAGAACGGGTTAAGTCATATTTCGTAAATTTTTCAGGAGAGCAAATTTAAACTTTCAATATTAAAAAAATATATATATTTAAAACACTCCAATCGAATATAAGCAATATAAATATTATGCCAAATTTATCTTATTATATTAAATGAGCAAATCTTGTATATATATATATATAAATCCAGTTCTCGAAAACGGCTGTAACGATTTTCACGGGTTAGGAGGGTTTTGTGTTGGCGATTCGATCTGTCACGGTCTCATCTTCGGGTAAGTTGTTTTTGATGGGTTTTTGTTAATTGACATAATTATTCACAGGTGGTTGTCTCGATAAAAATGTATATTTACATTTTTATTCAATTTCCTTTTAATTATTAATTGTTTTTTTAGTTTTAAATTCCACTAATAGATCATTACAAATATTATTATCTATATTAAAAGTTAAACAATTTAATTGATTAAAAATCGAGTTTTAAATCTCAAAAAGGTATTTTTTTTCTATATTAGAATTTGGCAATTTAATTTATGAACTCAAAAAATTGTTATTTAATTAAAAAAAATTATTATATTGAATTTATTTATATACCATACACATAATCTGTGGGCCACTACAAGGCTTGAAATGCAAAAACTGGGTAAGGGGGCGGGGGCGAGGGTGGAGGAGATGTGGAAGGTGCAGTTGTGGGAAGGGTACGGGGGGTTGGAGGCCGGGATTGGGGAGGGGCGGGGGTGTATGTGGGGTGGAGGGGTGCAGGAGATGGGGTGAAGTGGTAGGGGTCCAGGGGGCGAGGGGAGTTCGGGGATTAATATAACTGAAGCAAAAAGTTACCGAGCATAAAGTTAAATTATGAAAAAAGGTAAGGATTTGGAACTTTTTTTTCTGTTTCCACTAAAAATAGATACCTCTGTATCTAGGTAACTTACAGTGTTATTTTAAAGTAATTTCTACGGGCCTGTAGTGACGATGTCTGTCCATGAAAATGCGTCATAAACTCAAAAAAAAAATATGGACTTAACACGTTCTTTCGGTGGAGTCTCTATTATGTTTATACATTTATGTAACAAAATAATATTCATAATTTACAATTACTAAAAGAGACAACTTTTAAAATGTCAAAATTTTCAAATGTATAAGAAATTCAAAATCAAATGAAAACAAAACTATTTTACAATATTATTTTCCTTGACATAGTGTTATTTATGTTGTTTTATAATACATATTTTACACTTTTGAAAACAAATGGTTATTTAAATTGTTTAAATTATTATGAGAAGTTACCTGTTAAGATACTTTTCCCGGAGAGATGCGGACCGTATGTTGGGGGTAGCTTGGGAGTTAAGGGTGGGACACGAACCCGCGTTAATTCTGTCGTGCAACTCCTTGTATCTGCGAAAGAACCTGCATGCGCACACGACAGAGAAAAAAAAACACTGCACACTGCTGATGGTGACTAAAGAATAAAAAAGGATTCATGCGGTGCAGGGGTGAAAGAAAATGGTGACCGATAGCTATCATGGGGTCAAACGGTTTAAAGCAAAACGAGCCAAATAAAGAGATTAAATAAAGTGATAATAAAAATAAATTAACAAATAAAAATTTGAAAAAAATTTCTTGCCAAGAGTAGCGAAATTGCCGATTTTCAAGAGAAAATCCTCTTAAAAAATAAAAACGTATGAATTATTATTTAAGGACGTTCCCTAATAAATCGATTTTCTTGAAATTCTTTTAAAACTTTGAATACACATATTTATAAGTAGAAAATTCCTTCAATAGTCCTTGCGGGATTAAATTTGGAAATATTGATCTTTGAAATTTGCATATTTAACACGCAAACCCTATCCCTATATGTTAAAGCGACTGTTTCATTAAATAACAATCGTAATTTTCTTGATATTATTTTGAAAAACTGAGAATCATTAAATGAGGATATAACAAATATTTTTCTGTTAAAATAATTGTATCAAGCGGTATTCGTTTTGTCTGAAAAATGTTAAAAGTTAGGTATTTTTGATGGTCTTCATTTTTTCTCTCATGGCATGGCAAGTGAGAGATTGCGACGTGGCACTAAAATCACTCAATTTTTCCATATCTAAAAAACTTCTGCAGCTGGTGCACTTGAGATTTTTAGCTAATTCTCTCACCCTAACTATACTGTTCTCATCTGAAATTTCGCATTGGGCTGTTTCATGAAGTGTTTTTTTTTATTCTTTGTCTTTTAGCGTTCGTAAGAATTCAATGTTGCCAGATCCGAGAAACGACGTAGTGAAAATATTTTTGGCTTTCTGCGCATGTGAGAGTAGGGAAAAGAGCGAACTGCTTCTGAGTTATACTAGGGAACGTCCTTAGGAAGGAAGTTTTTAATTGAAAAGGTATTGTTTTGCTGAGAGTAGCAGAGTTGTTGATTTGTAAAGAGAAGTAAATGAAGTTGTCCTTTGCTTGATGCAAATAAACATATACATTATATATAACGAATATAAATATGTATATATATAAAATTTGTTTGTTAAAAACTATAGTTTCGAAGGTTTGACTTGACCTTCATTATCAGTCTTTTTAAATAGAAATAGAAATATTTTATCTGTTATTGCTCATGGGTTCAATTACCCAGTTGGATATAGATTAATTCGTTTTGTCGTTATAGCAAGCTGGCCACATAGCAAACTATCGTCAGTCTGATGATGAAGGTCAAACCATCGAAACTATAGTCTCTATCAAATAAGTTTTATATGTGGGAAATTATTTAATCGAATTTTCTTAATTTCTATTTTATTAAGAGCACACGTGCCAGTCAAGGGACGGCCCGTTGTTCTTTCGAAAGGCCATCTTTTGGGTTCCAGACCCTGTATAGATTGCAGGCACTTTTAGGCTAAAAGCATGTCATAAATATTATTATGACAACTTGTTTCGACGGGTTGTCGAAACAGAGTGCATATGGTCAATCTCCCCCACCGCTGATATGCATGTGTGAATGTCAGTTGCAGCTGGAAGTCAGTTGACAACGAGAGTTGCTAGTTACAAGTTGATTTTTAAGATGACATGGTTGTTGATTTGAGTAACCCATTACGATGTATTAATTAACGATGTTTTAAGATGTTTTAAGATGATCTACCCCTAGACAAAATCTGTAAACCCCTTTTTGTAAATAAATACTTTTAACTATAAAATACGTGTATTATTTGACCCCTACGAGCCAATAAGAGTGAACCCCCCCCTACATATATATTAGATGCATATGTTTATATACATCAAGTAGAGGACAACTTTCTCTTTATGGAGACAATTTTTGTTTGAAAATAAAAATCCTAGGGCATTTCAAATTCATAAAAATGTTCTTCATTTTAGTATTTTAGATTTAATTAAATTTTTAGTTAATTTGAAACGCTGAAATAAAAACAAGAAATTCATTATCTTATATTATTATAGAAAGGATAATATTTATAGAAAAATTTCTATAGTTATAGTCATATTAATAATTTTGAAATTCATGAAAGAAAATTAATATTCTCTTTCTTTCTTTAAAAACAAAGAATTAAAGGATATCTAGGCAAAATATTTTTAAAAGAGGAATAGGATATAAAAGCATCATTCACACACGTGAATTAAAGCTTTGTTAAAGCTATACATATAAAGCCTAGTGATTATGGTAAAATATATTATTGACACCCATTGGACCAAAACCCCTTATAAGTGCCATCGACCATCATTGATTAGTTGGTTTAAAGGATTAATATGAAATAAATATTTATAAAAACATCTTAAAAAAGGCCCAAACAAAATCATTTAACAAAATTAAAATAATTATTTAAAGAAATATATTTATAAAAAAAATTTAAATAATTAAAATTATCAAAAAAAAAAAAAAAAAAAAAATTGATTTGGAAAACATTTAAAGCGTTTTTAAAAGTTTATTTAAATCATATTAAGTTATCTGATTATTTAAAAAGTTGAAAAGTTTTCTTTTGAAAAATCAATAGTAGGGAAAAAATTATTAATTTTTGTATTTGTGTGTGTGCTACAGATGAAAATTAACCGACTATACATCAAATTCACATTTAAATAATAAAATTTTATAAATGCTAAATTGCTTAGCAGAATCTATAGTAATGGTATACGGTGTGATTCAGACCACAAACATATCATTCGATTCAATCTCACTAGAATTCAGTGATAAAATTTCAATGCTAGGCGTAACTCTAGGGTCCGACCTTTCTTGGAATGACCATATCTCAACCACTGCTAAAGCTGCAGCGCGCAAGTTTGGTCTCCTAATTAGGTCCAAACGCTATTATACTCCCAGTCAACTTCTTTTACTGTATAAGGCTCAAATTCGTCCCTGACTCGAATATGGCTCTCATCTGTGGAGGGGTGCCTCCAAGCAGTCTCTTGCTACACTGGATGCAATTCAGAAACGAGCAATTAAACTAATAGGAGACCCAGCCCTAACAAACCCACTCGACTCCCTGGCTCTAAGAAAGAACTGTTTCTGCCCTTTCCCTGTACTGCAGATACTATCATGGTGTCTGTTCAGTAGAGTTGAAATCAATTATCCCCCCTAAAGTCTTCTTTGCTAGAAACACGCGGTTTTCGAAAGGTCAGCACCCCTTAGCTGTCAAATTGGATAAAAGCCGAACCAACGATTTCGCCAATTCCTCAAGAGACTGGAACGGACTTCCAGCCACCGTCTTCCCCTCGACTTACAACCTTCAGCTATTTAAGACCCGCATCCACAGATACCTTCGACCCCCGCTCAGCCCATAAAATCCCCTCTTCTTCTTCTTTTCACGATGGAGGGGCCAACCCAGGCCTTTAGGGGGTGCACCTTTTTGGTGTATCTCCTTCTCTCATCAATATCATTATAAAAAAAACAAAAAAAAACATGCCACTCTCTCTTTTCGATATCGCAATGTGATTGTAAAAAAATATCATTACCAAAGGCTATTTGAGAATTGGAAATGAAATTTATTTAATAATTTTTCAATCAACTTCAGATAGGGATAGTATGAGTGGCCTGAATCATCTTGTATGGGAATAAGTAACAATAAATTAAATAAATTTGGTTTATAATTCAAAGACATAATAATTTCTATTTAAAATAATCTCATCAGATAACGTTTAATATGACTTTTTGTTATAAATTACGTAAATATAAACAAATGTAAAGCGAGCATACGCGTCTGGTGCATGGGCGGCGTTAGTGCCAAGTGGAAAGCCGTGGGCCAAAAATAACGTTTTAATAAATAAATTCCAGATAATGAATAAACATACTTTTCATCACACTCGAAACTTCTTGTTCTTCGTAGTACGACTTCTTGGTTTTCTAAAGATTCAGTTGGCACATTTGAACTGGTGTTGCTATCTTTCTCAACGATTCCTAAAAAAAATTAAATATTAAATTAAGATAAGAAATAATAGAAGATATTTAAATTATCATAGTGAAGGGACAATGTAGGTTTATATCTATTTATCATTGTTTTTTAATACTTATGTTTATACAGTGGACTCCCATAAAACGTGGGGGATATGTAATAGGAGATCGCGTTATACATTAACAGATCAATATATGTAACTTGCTTGTCTTCAGTGATGCCTTAATTAAAATTTTTCTTTCAGTTTTGGAACCATATAGGTACATGTACATGTATTATTCCTTCTTCCGATGGTGAATAAATATTAAATATTGAGATGCATACACATTACCGTAATTAGGGAATTTTCTTAGAGGGGGGGGGGGAGCCGCAGTGGCGGCGCCAGGGTTAAGCGAGGTGTGGCGACCACCCAACCCAAATTTTTGTTGAAAAACTGCGATTTTTTCCAAAAAATTACTTATCCTAGGAACTTGATTCCTATCTTGTTCTGTAGGAAATCTTATTGACTTGAACGTTTACTTGGACCACCTTTTTGATAATACTCTTAGATTTATAGATATCCAGCATTTTCCATGACGCTTTTAAGGATTCGGATCATATCCTGTCCGGAAAATGTAGGATATCTATAAGTCAAAGAGTTTTAACAAAAAAGTGGTCCAAGTAAACGTTCAAGTCAACAAAATTTTCTAGAGAATGAGATAGAAATCAAGTTTCTAGGATGAGTGGTTTTCATTTTATGAAGGAAAAACTGAGATTGTTTTTGCAAAAAATTGCATTTTTTTTTCAAAATTTCAACCTTATTGCGGTACGGGTTATCATTATCCAATTAATATGAAACTTTATTTAAATTGTAGCAAATTTAATCTAGTTTTAAAATGTATAGAGTCTTCTTTGTTGAAAACGTGCTCCTTCATGGTCAAAATGGGAAAAAATCGAAAAAAGTGCGAGTTTTAGGGATATTCAAAAGTGATCCTGTGGGCTGTTTTTTGGATCCCCATTAAAAATCGAACTACTGGACCAATTTTAGATTTCTTTTTTTTAATCGACGCGAAAATTTGTCCTCTTTAATTTACTATAGAACGGTTATTTATAAAATATGAACTGTTTTCGAGTTAATTGATAAAGTAAAGGGAGTGTAGTACAAACTCAATATATTTCGGATTATTAGTCCATCATCAGGAATTTACAGATTAAAAACTAAAAAAAAAAAAAAATGTTTTCGAATTATAAGCGATAAACTGGAAAAAGTCCGAAAATTTCGACCGCCTAAAGTTGTCCCCCAGACTTTCGAGGTCGCAATCTTAGATTTGGCATACCCACACCATACCAAACGACCCTAAAGAAAATCTTTTCCCGTAATTAATATAAGCTGAAACACCCCTATTTACTGGGCTATATGGTAAGATAATGTTTTTTTGAGATCTACAATTTTCAATCTGTATTGATTTTTTAAGAATAAAATTAATCTCATAGCATAAATAGTTATTGAGATATTGACTCGATTTTTCTAGGGGAAGGGCAAGGAGTTTTCTAGCGGCGGGGGGGGGGGGGGGCAGTGGCCCCCTTAACTAAGCACATATGCATACATGTATTTTTATTAAAATTATGAATAAAATTATTTTTCTCTTATATCTTTAAGTGTGTATTTATTATTATTTTTTTATAAACCGTTGCTTCGCCAGCTTCTAAAATTAGAAACTATATGAAAATGTTAAATTTATCTTCCGGGTTATGCCCGACTGTTTATCGAGCTATATGAGTACTAGTCGCAATTTTTTCGTCGAGTTTTACGAATTCGGGTTATACGGGAGTCCACTGTACATATATCGCAATGATAATTACCACAACTTTAATAAGTAGTTAAAAAATATTTTTATGTACTATTAAATGGATGGTTTTCCTTCCATTCTCATCAGAACTTTAAATAATAAAATCTTAATGATATTAAAGATGTTACAAAAAAAATTTTTGTATGCAATTTTGTATAAGCACAATCATGTGACTCCAACCCAAAACTTCATTAGTAACTTTTTAACTTCTTCTACTTGTGGCATATTTTTGCATTACTAATTTTTTATTTTTTTTTAAGTTCATGGATAATTAAATAAAAAAAAAATATATCAAAGAAAATGAAATACAGAAAATGACGACAAAAAAAATTTCATAATAAAAATTACAAATAGAAGCCAGTTGACTCATACTTTAATATATAAGATTCAACAAATCCTTTAATATCGCAGTTATGTGTATTAAACAAGTCAATATCATAATAGTTAACTGCATTACTCATTCTAGTTATTGGATTGTTAGCTGTTTAATTTCTTTTGTCAATATAGTTGGCGAAAGTTCCCATCTGTCTAAGTGCTCTAGCAAGAACCTTAAAATTCAACTGATTCAACAATTCCGAGCAATCAATATAACCATTACACAATTTAAAAATAAACTTAAGATCATTTAATTCCCTCACGGATTTGAGAGAAAGAATTTTTAATAAGATGGAAGAGATGTAATTACAATTTTCATCAATAAAAGAGTCAGGTAAATTAAGTCTAGAAGATATTATTCAGAAAAATTTATGTTGAACAGCTTCTAAAACTGAGCATGTCGTGACCAAACTATAGATGCATACAATAAGATTGGCTTGACTAGAAGTAAGTATGTTTTTATAGTATTGGTTCCACTGGAGCGAGTCTCGTTGTGGTCTGCGGAGTCCGGCGATAATGAAGTAATGGAACCCCCCCTCCCCGCAAAGATCTACCATGGCCTGTCTGGCGCACTCTGAATAGACTGAGGGTTGGGGTGGGAAGAAGCAAGGAAAATATGTTCAGATGGGGCTACACCAACGACACGTCGTGCTCGTGTGGAGTACCAGAGACAATGTGCCACCTCCTCTCCTGCCTGGATAACCCGGTTACCGTGGTGGAGTGCGAGTTGGGGCTAGCCACCTCGGAAGCTGTCCAACTCGCTGCCCACCTCCAAAGAAGAGTTTAACTGTTGCCATCGACACGAAAGAAGAAGTATTCGTAGAACAAAAGCACTTACAAGTTCTTCTAAAGGATTCAATTGTTTGCATAGATTTATGCATACATTTATCAATATGATTATCAAAACACATCTTAGAGTCAAAAAAACTCTCCCAAAATCATTATGCTATTAAGAGTTTCGAAGTTAATTTACCAGCTTCCAAAACATCTAGGATACAAAATGGGAGATATTTCAATTCCAGTAGTATGCTATGCAGATGACGCAATCCTGTTAGCAGAAGGTCAAGAGGATCTACAGACACTCCTGAATACATTCCAAAGGGTCTGTGATCGGCTCAATATAGAAATCTCAATAAAAAAAACCAAATCCATAGCTATATCTAAAACAAACACTACTTGTAATTTACAATTAAATAACATCCCCATAGAAGAACTATTGAAATTCAGCTACCTGGGCGTGGAAATTTCAAGAAAAAGAAATTTAAAGGTCGCAAGTGTTTAAAGGAGCAAGAATTTCCGGCTGCCTTTATAATTTAATATGGAAGTACACATTTATGTCCTCGGAAAGCAAAACACGCATCTACAAATCTTGCGTTCGGCCTGTAATAACATATGGAGCCGAAACAAGGGCGGATAGAGTTTTTAGACAACAACTACTCCGAATAACCGAAATGAGAATTGTAAGAACCATTCACGGGAAGACGCTACGCGACAGAATCTACAGTGAAGAACTAAGGAAGCGAAGTGGGATAAAAGATATAGATGAATGGGTTAATGATCGAAGACGATATTGGGCCGAACATGTTGAAAGAATGTCAGACGACCGTCTTCCGAAGATTGTTCTGCATAACCGTCCAGGGAGATACAGAAGCAGAGGCAGACCAAAGAAAAGATGGAAGGAAAGCTATGACCCCGAAGGCTGAAACAAATTGGATAAACAGACACGTGTGTCTATTTAAAAGATTAAGAAGATTTAAATTGTATATATGTTCAATAACTTTTTTATATCTAGAAAAGGTTGTCGTACATTTACATTTTAGAATATTAGAAGATAAGCAGCAAATCAAAGATCGAATTTGCAAAACATTTGCGACAGAATCAGATTTTATCTTTTAAATATTTTCATAACATTTGAAAATAATAAACATTCTATATTTTTATTAGTAAGAGTAATTGGATCGTTTATTTTGAAAGTGGTGTAAGTCAAATTTTGAAAATAATGAGTTAATGTCAGTTTTAGTTAGACATTAATCTGCAGCGCGCAAGCTTGGTCTCCTATTTAGGTCTAGACGCTATTATACTCCCAGTCAACATCTTACACTGTATAAGGCTCAAATTCGTCCAAGTCTCGAATATCGCTCTCATCTGTGGAGGGGGCCTCCAGCATTCTCTTGCCACACTGGATGGAATTCAGAAGCGAGCAATTAAACTAATAGGAGACCCGGCCCTAACAAACCCACTCGACTCCCTGGCTCTACGAAGAACCGTTTCTGCCCTTTCCCTGTACTGCAGATACTATCATGGTGTTTGTTCAGTCGATCTGAAATCAATTATCCCCCCTAAAGCCCGCTTTACGAGAAACACGCGGTTTTCGAATGCTCAGCACCTCTTCGCTGTCAAATTGGATAAAAGTCGAACAAGCGCTTTCGCCAACTCTTTTATCCCTATGACCTCCAGAGACTGAAACTCGCTCCCTGCCACCATCTTTCCCGCAACTTACAACCTTCAGATGTTTAAGACCCGTATCCACAGATATCTTCGACCCCTTCTCAGCCCGTAAAATTCCCTCTTCTTCTTTTCACGATGGAGGGGTCAACCCAGGCCTTTAGGGGTTGCACCTTTTTGGTGTAGCTCCTCTCATCATTTTCATTAAAAAAAAAAAATGTCTTCTTTTCATATTTACAATTTCTAGTCAATGGAGTACAATATAGGTATTCAAGAATTCGTCAAAATAAAAATATCGAAATATATATAAATTTATAAAAATAAAATAAAATATAAATACAAATATCTCGAAATGACAAAAAATGGACTTACAACACTTTCAAAATAAACGGTCCATATTATTAATGAACATGTTAAATAATAATAGACCCAGAATTCCCGAATAATAATTATAATATTAAATTTTATTTGGAGATACTGACGAAGACTATTGGCAGGGACGGAAGAATCTTCAAGGCGATTGGCAGTTCGTGTCCTAAGCGATCCTGATCTACGCCATGCGCTTGAAACCATCGAGGCTGTGTCATCTGCTGGCTCCGAGGGTGGCGCTTTCGTTGGGGACGGAGGCACCTAAAGCAACACCACATATTAATTTCTAGATAAAATAATAGAAAATTCTTATAATAAAATTAGATTTTTCATACACGTATAACTTAGACCAGTGATGGCGAACCTATGACACGCGTGTCAATGGTGATAATTAAGACATTTTGGGTGACACGCATCATTTTAGGGACGATCTTCGCTCAAGAAGATTCAAAGGAGGTTACGCTTAATTCTCTAAGTCACTAAATTAAAGAATAATTAGGTTTTGTTTTTGAATAAATAAATATATAAAAAATGTGTTTGTTTTTTTGATTTTTGTTTTTTTACTAAGGCTACAATTATCACCAAATTATGAATATTTCTAGATGTGACACATCAGCCGAGTTAAGCCAGGTTTTTTCTGAATTTTGACACACCAAATTCAATAGATTCGACATCACTGACTTAGACTCTTATGTCATATTTATATTTATAAGATAAGAATTGAATTTGAATGGAAGGCAGTCCAGAGATAAATAAAAAGATGATTACCAATAAAATTGAAAATTATCTTTTTACTACTTTTGAACCGACGTTTCGGAGGATCTTGCTCCTTTTTCGGGATTCAAAGTGTCAAAGAAAGAAGCATGTAATACCATAATTTTCCCAAAGAGAAACAAAGTGGTTGTCCTCTGCTTGATGCAAATAAACATACAGACATATATATCGAAATTATATATCTGTATATATATTATTTATTTGTTTCTCTTTGTGAATCAACAACTCTGCTACTCTCGGCAAAACAAAAACTTTTCAATTAAAACATAATTTTTCTTATTAAATGAATTTAACTTTAAAGGACATCTTAGATATTAGTTGAAATATTTTTACATTGCATATCAGAGAGGTTCGTCCCATTAGGAATCGAACCCAAGCGCTAACTAAGCTTGCCGGGCCAGTAGCCAAACCCTTAAGACAAATCTCTCTCTGACATGCAACATATATAATTAATTATAATAATTATTAATATAATTAATTAATATAATTTTTCTTCTTGTCCCCTTTTTCAGTTTTCATTGGTGTTGATATCTATTGATTATAGCAAGACAAAAAATATTTTTTCAACACCAACGAGCTTGAAAGGGGAGACAAGTAGGAAAAGTATTACATTCTTCCTTCATTGATTCTTTGAAACTTGAAGGAGGGAAGATCCGTTGAAATGACGCTTCAAAAGTTGTAAAATGAAAACTTTCCAATAATATTCTTTTAATTTTCTCATTAATATATCGAAGAATAATTAACACATTAACGAGAATTGTTTTTGATCGCGGTTTTTAAACAAGATATATATCGCGAGACTACTGCTGGTTGAAGCTATTGGAGTCTGCTGAGTCTTAAGTCTGGGCCAAGAGAGAATGAAAATGATGTGATCCATTTGGCTATAATCCAGCATCATTTCGCGAATGGCCCGCATGACACTTTTTTATCAAACACTGATATGGATCACAAAATGAATTTGAAATCTGAGATGTTATATGTATATTCAATCTTCCAGTCCAGAGCGCCTGATCTGTTAACACGTATGTTAGGTGTTTGCCATTGATTAATAATAAGTTTCCTGTATTTGATTCGATCGTGATCGAATGCAGATGATTTTTGTCAAATATTAAGTGAAAATAATATCCGAATTTATATGGACTGGGAGATTGAATATATAATATCTCAGATTTCAAATTCATTTGGTGATCCATATCAGTGTTTGATATAAAAAGTGTCATGCGAGCCAATCGCGAAATGATGCTTGATTATAGCCAAATGGATCATATCTTTTTCATTCTCCCTTGGTCCAGACTTAAGACTCAGCAGACTCCAATAGCTTCAACCAGTAGTAGTCTCGCGATATATATCTTGTTTAAAAAGCGCGATCAAAAACTATTCTCGTTAATGTGTTAATTATTCTTTGATATATTAATGAGAAAATTAACTTCACTATTTCAAGGTAGAAATATATAAATTCGGATATTATTTTCACTTAATATTTGATAAAAATCATCTGCATTCGATTCGCGATCGAATCAAATACAGAAAACTTATGATTAATATTCTTTTATTATGAATCATATTTTTATTTATCCCTGGACTGCCTTTCATTCAATCCTCAGTTTATATCTATCAGTAGGTCTCCGAGGAAAAAGATCTAATTTATACTAATAATTTAGATAATTATTTGACATACCCAACTTAGCTAAAAAAAAATTAATGAAGAAAAAAAGGAATGTCAACTATGAGCCTCAAGTCGTGGCTTGGACCCGCATCTCTTCAGGAATGACTTGGTGGAGTTTCCAAAGAGTGATCGGTTAACGAAACAGATCTAAGAAATGCTGGTTCGAGCCCTGACTGGATACTCATGGTTGTCATGCATTTTTCATTAAAAATATAATATGTATATATTTGAATTAACAAAAATTAGTATTAAAAATCAAATAAATTTACAATATATTTACCATATTAGGAACTGATTTCTTGACTTCTGACGGACTGCTTGGAATTCTAGTGGCATCATTTACCCTGTTCTTTTTCTCTGTAAATTAAACAAACAATTATTATTTGATGCTAAATTAAAAATAAATTATATGTATATTTTAAATTTAGTTAATACTAGCAAAAAATAATAATATGTACAAAAATTTTTTTTTTAATAATAGAAAAACACTAAAGGTAAAAAATCATGGCGGTGTTCGGATACAACTACCTGAAAAAATAATACAAAAATAAACAAAAAATTAAAACAATGATAATACGTGCGATAAATAACGTGCAAAAATGGTACGTATGTATAATGTTGCTTGAATAAAATAAATATTTAAGTGAGAGAGTTTTTCTTTAAATAAATAAATAAATAGCTTGTGAAATAAGAAAAATATGGAATTGCATATTTGGTGTTTTGGTGGTTGAGTTGTTTAACAAAAGAAATGTTTCTACTATAAAATTACCTAAATTATACATTTTTAATGAAAATTGATAGAATTCTTTCTCAGCCCTTGAAAATGACTCCAGAAATAGTTATTGAAATGTTGTGGATTCTGATGAGATTTTCTCATTAAAAATATGCAATCTGAGTAGTTTTAAACGAAACTTTTCTTTCGATAAACTATGGAATTTTTGTGATGGGCAATGGAATTAAATTTTTAAACTTTAACAATAATTTTTTTTTTAACAAAAATTACTGTATAATTATAATCGGGGCGGTTTAATATTTATAGAATTTAAATTTGTAATGATATTTTGAAATTATTCTTGTTAAAATTGTTTAGGTAAATGATATAAATGTAGTAAGCAAATATATGTAGTAACGAGTCTATTTCTCTTCATTTCAATATTACTAATTAATCAGATATCTCTAAAATTGTCGCAATAACTTTATTATAAGTAGAGACCGGATTCCTATGCAATTGCATATTTTGTTTGCAGCCACTTAGGACCCAGGGGATCAATTATCTATCCGAATCATGCATCTAGGATACTGTGGGTTAAATTTTATACTGCATATTTTTGCATATTTGAGTAATATGGCATAAAATTGCATATTTGAAGGATTTTTGTCAAATATTGCCAATTTCGCGCCAAATACAGATTTTAAAAGTAAATTTTCGGAGAAATAATGAAAAAAAATGAAGAATTATAGTATATATATAAAGTTCCTTTAAATTTGGCCCCATTACATATGAGGATGTGGAGCGCTCCTTTTCATCGTGTAAATCAATTTTAAGTGACCGTAGACCGAGGGGTGAATTAGGTCTGCACGTCTTTGGAATTATTTTGGAATTCATTAGATAATGCCCTTTCATCTATTGTCTTCTACTTGGAAATGAAAGTGGAAATAGAGGTAGGTGTACACGATATTAGGTCGCGGTTCACCCCTCGCCGTAGACATAATAACCTGAAGATAATATAGAACAATACTTGTCAATATAAATTATTCACAATTATAATCAAATTTTAATTATTTTTGAGATCCTTTGTTAATTATTTCTTTATTATTATTATTATTATTACTTTTTAATGGTCTTCGGTAACTATAGCTCACTTTGGCCAATGAGTGTTCGTGTGTGTGTGTGTGTGTGTGGGGGGGGGGGGGGGTTGTAAGTGTGTGTAAATTAGTGTATAGCCGGACAAATATTTGCATTATTTTATTAGTTTATTATTTTTTATTCAAGGCACCTATTATTTCTTTGAGTTTAAAGATTTTTTAATAATATTATATTAAATGTAACGAGAATTTTGTGAAATTTTTTACTCAATTAAGTAAAGTACATATTTGACACTTGGTGTCTCTAGCTTACTTTATCATTTTATTCCTCTGATTGCACTCCTTCAAATATATAGTTTTTTTTGTCTTCACTTTTAATTTTTTAGTGCATAAAAAAATTTATTTTACCATCTTTTACTTCATATATTTGCATATTTAAATGTATTCTGCATATTACTTGCATATTTCGGCCTTTTTAACTGCATATTTTGGCAGTTTTTACTGCATAAAAATCCGGTCTCTAATTATAAGCATTCATACTAGTATAGGCTTTAGTAATAAGTTATTTGTGAAATTTTTTGAAATAATAGGAAAAATCTATTTAAATTTGAAGCGGTGATTATATGTTGAAAGTGATTGTTTCGCGAAATGTGTCTTTTTAGATGGAATTATTTATCTCGTTAGAACAAATATCTTGGTAGTATAGATAAAAAGGGTAGCAGTGTAAACAGTTCTACGATGGGCCAAGGGATCAAAGGGAACTAGAAATTAATTAATTAATTTTTAATGATTTAAAAAAGTTGAATGGTATTAATACATATAATAATATTATCTTCTGAGATCATGTTTCAGAAATTTAGGGATAGTTTGTTGAATTCTAAATTTCAAAATGAAAAATAAGGTCACATATCTTGTTAGAGGTTTTTATAATCTGTTTCATTATAAAAACGGTTTTATTGCCTTTAAAAATATTTAATACCTATTCTTAAACAATTTGTGACTTTAATTGACACCATGGGTTCCGTAGTCTTTACCTGAGGACCCTTTAAAGTCACGCTTGCCGCGAGACCGATTACAATACTTTCATTGAAAAGTTTTTGATTTGCCGAGAGTAGCAGAGTTGTTGATTCACAAAGAGAAACAAAGAGATTGTCCTCTGCTTGATGCAAATAAACATTCACACATATATATCGAGATGATATATCTGTATATATATATATATATATATATATTATTTATTTGTTTGAGACTATAGTTTCGAAGACTTGGTCTTCATCATTCTAAACTGACCCCAGTGAAGAAACATCAAATTTTCAATATCCATACGGTATTGACTCCATGAAAAACAATATTTATAATTAAAAAAGACTGATGATGAAGACCAAGTCTTCGAAACTATAGTCTCAAACAAATAAATAATATATATATATACAGATATATCATCTCGATATATATGTGTGTATGTTTATTTGCATCAAGCAGAGGACAACCTCTTTGTTTCTCTTTGTGTACAATACTTTCCCCATGCTTCGCATTGGATAAAGTTTAAAAGGCATTTTATAAATATAAAAAATTTGTTGATTGTTTTGTTTATAAATAAATACAAATCTTTTGTGAAAAATCTTCTTCTTCTTAATAGGCGCTTGCGCCTGTTCTTCCAATGTATTAATTAGCCGGTGACAAAAGATTGATGCCATCTTTTTTTGGCCTTCCTCTGCTTCTTGTTCCTTGTGGAGGGTTCTCGCGGACGATTTTCGGCAAACTGTTTTCAGACATCCTCTGAACGTGATCGGCCCAGCACCTTCTTCGAACGCCTACCCAGTCGGCTATGTCTTGAATCTTGCTTTGTTCCCTGAGGTCTTCACTGGGGATTTTGTCTCGTATGGTCTTGCCGTGGATAGTTCTTAACGAGGGGTAAACCGCGACCTAAAATGGTGTACACCCACTTCCACTTTCATTTCCAAGTAGAAGACAATAGATTATCTAATGAATTCCAAAGTAATTCCAAAGACGGTGTACACCTAATTCCAATCGCGTTTCACCCCTCGGCTCTTATGATCCACATCTCTGTGGTTCTGAGAAGTTGTTTCGCGAGAGTCGTATCCGCTCTTGATTCGGCCCCATAAGTAATTACCGGACGGACGCAGGTTTTGTATATCCGTACTTTGCCTTCTGGAGATAGATATTTGTTTTTCCAAATCAGGCTATACAGGCATCCGTAAATTCTCGGACCCTTGACCACTTGGGACTTGACTTCATCCCCCACATTCCTCTTGCTTGATATTTCAACTCCCAGGTAATTGATTTCTGAGAGTTGTTCTATCGGGGTGTTGTTTATTCCTAGGTTGTATGTGAGAGGAGTCTTAGCAATGACCATAGATTTTGTCTTGGTCGTGGATATTTTCATATTGAGCCGTACGGAGTTAGTGTTGAATGCGTCCAGAAGGGCTTGGAGATCCTCTTCATTCTCTGCCATCAAGACCGCGTCATCTTCATAGCACACTATCGGAATAGGGGTTTCTCCCATTTTGTATCCAAGTTCTTTCGGTATTTGGTCGATAATCAATCTGAAAAGGTTTATTTGAAATCCAAACGTTTCGGGAGAATTTTTCCCGAAAAGTTTGGATTTTTTTTTAAGATTTGTATTTATTTTTAGACAAAATAATCAATAAATTTTTTGAAAAATATTAAATTATCGATGGTAATAGATTCAAATTTACAAGAAATCATAAGTTGGTGTCATCTATTAAATCCGATGGAATGGAATATTTTTAATTATATGTCAGAGGGGTTGTTTTTCACCCCCTCGGGAATCGAATCCGGATTGCTGTTACTGGCACTCGGGTTCGATTCCCGAGGGAGTGAAAAACAACCCCTCTGACATATAATTTAAAATATTCCATTCCATCGGATTTAATAGATGACACCAACTTATGATTTCTTCTAATAAAATTTTTCATTATATTCACAAAATGCCTTTTTTCTGGATATTAAATATTTTTATGGCGAAATGCAACTGTTTTTATAATGAAACAGATTATAAAATTATTATACTTAATATAATAATATATTGGTTAATGAAAGTCAAATCTACGATTTGTTTATAAAATTTCATTATGATATCAAATTAAGAAAACAATTTAAATAACATTAATTATTTATTTGATTGGAAATTGAATGGGTTAAGCACAAAAAAATTTTTAAAAATAATAAGTTGTTGTATGGAAATAAGGACAATAGATTATGCAAATATTTTTTATTTCTTGCCAACGTTTCGTCAACTTTGTTGACTTCCTCAGAGCTCAAACAAATTAACTTCTTTGCATATTTGTCATTCTATCAATATTCATTCTTAGCAAACACATATAGGTCAGTCATCACACAGATTAAAAATATTTTCCTTTTCAATCTATTCGATGACTGGCCTTATGTGTTTGCTAAGAATGAATATTAATAGAATGATAAATATGCAAAGAAGTTAATTTGTTTGAGTCCTGAGAAAGTCAACAAAGTTGACGAAACGTTGGCAAAAAATAAAAAATATTTGCATAAGCTATTGTCCTTATTTCCCTACTACAACTTATTAATTTAATAGATGGTCATAAATAATCAAAATAAAAAAAATAATGTAAATAATTTCAAAATACGGATTTTGTTTAAATAATAATTATGTAAAGAAAATCATGAAATTGAAATAAAGGAAGGGTAAGGAGCCATGCTAAGGGAATTCACAAGAGAGGTCCTGCCTACTCTCTCTCACTGACCTGCCTCGAGCTCAGAGACTCGGGCTTCTTGATTATCCTCCTCGACGGCGTCGCTGGCCGATTCTGAGTTCGATTCTGTCGAGGTCTCGCTCGACTCGGAAGACTCGGGACTTGACACCCGTTCTGAGCTCTCTACCACCCCACATCAGACATTTAAGACAAACCCCAATATTCAAAAGAGAAAACCATAGAGTAATATAGAGTGGAAGGCTACCGTATATAGAAAAAGCGCTCTCTAGCGACTGCAGGGTGAAAACTCGTAGTTCTTAAGAGCTATCCAAAGATCATAGAACATTCAAAGCCTTTGTCATAGATAAAAGATACATACCCTTTATGTTATATATTTATAAGCGTATTTTTTACTCTTGATAATGTCACCAAAATTTGCCCCGAAGAGAGCGGTTTCCGCCATTTTATTGGCCAATGATTCCACCCTGGACTCGCCAGAGAGCTCTGTAACTCGTATACGCTAAAATATATTGGCTCCTTATGGAGCCTTCCACTCTATATTACTCTATAGAGAAAACATTTCTTCTCTCTTAACAAAGCCAATAGAGATTTCTCATCAAAATTACCTTTTTAATTTAATAGCATAACTATTTGTTGATAAATTGTTTTATCTATTATTTTTTTCTTTGAGAATCTCAAAAATGTTTCTGTAAATTTTTTGATACAAAAATGTTAAATATTGGAATAGATATTATAATTATCAAGAATGGTGGGAATATTTTGAAAATTAATCCTTGTGAATGTAGGAAAGTAATTTAATAATTATTAAAAAAAAATTATCTTTTAAAGCCTCTATAAAATAAAAATAAAATTGAAAAAAGGAAATATATCATGAATAAAATTAAATAAACTGCAACGGATCATTGCTTAACTTTATCCAATGTACTATCTTATTCTAGGGTAAAGTACTTTAAAATATAATTTTATAAAAAACTTTATATGAACTTTCTTGTGTTCCTCAAGGTACTTAATTACAATACTAAATTTCATCAAAATAGGTTTAGTCATTTTCAAAATATTTAGAAAAAACTAAAAAAGTACTGAAATAAAGTACTAATGTTTGTGGATCGATTTGTACCAAAAACTAATCAGCGCTTCATTTGGTTAAAATAATGGAAGGTTTTCAATTTCATTTCAATCGGTTGTACCGTTTGGAAAAAATCGTGGACGAAAAAAACGATAACATATATCCATACACTCGCGCGCACTTCCTGAAAAAATCGCACTTTTTGGCCTCTCGACGAGACCCTGTGTAATTTTTGGCAAACCGTCATGTGCTAAAATTCAACCTAAATGAATACTACAATTGGTGACTTTAATTAGACCATGGGTTCCGTAGTCTTTACCTGAGGATGCTTTGAAGTCGCGCTTGCCGTGAAACCGATTACAATACTTTACTTCGCATTGGATAAAGTAAAAAGTGTTAATGCACTCCAAAATTTATTCGAAAAATATCAGGAAAGTAAAAGAAAATACGTAATATTTGATGAGAATCTATCTACTGGAGAGAAATTTTATATGTAGGTATATCATATAAAAATAATTTTAAAAAAGAGATTAGTAAGAAATAAAATAAAAATATAAGTTTTTTCATTTTTACTTAATTAAAAATTAAATATTTTAATTTTATGATTTTTTTAGTTTGGATAGAAACGATAAATTTTATTCTGTTATATTTCTCCTTTAAAAAATTAAAATAAAAAGTTTATTTTTAATAAAAACTTATATTTAATTTGGATTTTTTTAAATTTCTATTAAGATAAATAGGTAATAAATGTATTTTAGTAATATTCAATAGGAATTAATTATTAGTTAAGTTGTAAGTGTAGTCAGCAAGTAGGAAATAATTTTTTTAATCGAACTTACCGACATCTAAATCACCTCCAGATCCAACTGACTGCCGTGCTTCCAGTGTTTCATTTTTTATTTTATTACTAATATCATCATTTATGTGAGGTTCTTCAATTTCACGATTATTTAATGGTAGTTTATCTATTCGCTGAGACGGCGATCTATAAAAAAATTAAAAATTAATTATGTTGATTAATGTCCATTATAATTAGTAGATTAAAAATTCAGTTTATTGGACAAATAAACCAATAAACTGAATTTTTAATCTATTAAAAATTAAATTAATTTTTTCTTTTGTTAAAACATAAAAACGAAAATTCTCTTAATTTTATAAATCAAGAGCTTAGTGCTATAACATAAAAAGCAACAAAACTGAAAATCTAAGTCATTTAAATTAAAAAAAATCTATACTACAAATTGTTGGTAGCAACTATTTTTAATGATTTTTTTTTTTTTTTTAGATTCATTAGAAAGACAAAAGAATGAAGTATATTTTTACAAATTTTTATTAAAAATGCTAGTTATACAATAAGCCCTTCAAATCTAAATTATTTTTCCCAGATAATAAATAGATGTGGTGTAAGTGATTTAGAGAAATAAAAGAATAGGGTAGAGTCAAATTGGGACATGTGGTTGAGTCAATTCAGTGATAGAACTGATTACTAAATGAGTCTTTCAGAAGCCAATGCGATCAAGTTAAATTCTAACCTTGTAATAAAAGATAGGGAGAAGAAATAAAGAATAAAGCTCTCTGAAAAAAAACAGCCATGGAGGGAAAGCTTTTGTACTAAAAAGCGTTTATTTCAATTTGTTTGATTAAACATTATAAAAATTTTGAAATTTTCAAAAAGTGGACTTGAACACATGGGTTCTGAAAAAACTCATACGCATATGACGAAATTAAATTTTTTTCTACAGGCTGAAACGGTTTAAATATGCTAAGGGCCAGTTGTATGTCGGTTGGTAAATTCTTTTTAAACGTTGACAAAGGGTAAAGCCTTAGAATTCACCTTGTGCCGAGTGAGATGGCCAATCAGATGACAGGCACTTTCATCTGATTGGCCATCCCGCCGGCCACAAGGTGAATTTTAAGGTTTTACCCTTTGTCAACGTTTAAAAAGAATTTACCAACCGACATACAACTGGCCCTAAGAGTACACAGCGATCTGTGAGCTATGGTAAACGTGCTAGAAGATGTAAAGATCTAACGGGTTCGGATCATGGGCATCCCCCTTTTCACTAGTATATTATAAGGCACAGTATTGATTCAATAAAAAAACACATACATATAAATAGGTAGAAAAAAACATTTCCGCTAGTCAGTTTGTAGTATTTTCAGTGAGTTGACTTTTTTTTTAATGGGAACACGCCTGCTTTGACAATCAGAATCAAATGTTTGAAGAAGATGACACTTGGTTTACTTATGTGTCATTCATAATTAGCGATTTGCAAAAATTAAAATCATCAGGCCACGGTTTTGAGTAAGAGCAAGTCTTGAAAGTAGGAGATATAGTGGCAAGGATTTATTTATGGATTTATTAATCGACGATAAATATCTGTTAAATTTAGAATAGAGATGTAACGGAGGTAAAAAATTTTTGTAGAGAGTTCAAATATCTCTTGCAAAATGGACTGAGAATAAGTAAAAAGGACAGGAAATTTCGACAAATCAATTAAATGAAGATTTTATTTTTTTAAACTTTCAGAGAAATGGAGGGCGGTTTGCTTTCCCATCGCAGAGCGGTCTTGTATTGCAATAGTAACTATATAATTATTTTGGCTATTTAGAAGTAGCCCTAAAAGTTATTATTTTGAAGATTTAATCAATAGAAGAGAAACTCTTGCGATCTGGACACTATTACAGTAGGTGTTTCTTTTAAAAGTAATTCAATATTAAATTAGGGAACGAAGAAAAGATTTTTTATATTACAGACAAAAGGATCAGCCGGGATTCGAACCCGGGATCTTCGCATGTGCGCTGCGATGCCTTTAAGAGCCTTAGCTCTTATCCTCTCGGCCACCGATCCCTAAACCCAAGCTGATACTTAATGTCTATATGAATTTGGAATTTCATTTTTATTTAATCTTTTAATCTCTTCCTCGTTCATTTTTCGCAGCTCTGTAGTTGGCTTGACTAATTAAACTATATCCAAACGCCTCCCGCTCGATCGCGAGCCCAAAGGTTGAAAATCATTTTCTTCTTCACTCCAGGCGCAACCACAATGAAGTCGCGTCGAAAGACAATTATAAATTAAATTAAATTAGGGAACGAAGAAAAGATTTTTTATATTACAGGCAAAAGGATCAGCCGGGATTCGAAACTGATTCTTTTGTCTATAATATAAAAATCTTTTCTTCGTTCTCTAATTTAATTTAATTTATAATTTTCTTTAGACGCGGCCTCATTGTGGTTGCGCCCTGGTGTTAGAAGAAGATTATTTTCGACATTTGGGTTCGCGATCGAGTGGGAGGCGTTTGAATATAGTAATTTAATATATTTACCTTCTCTTTGGTGTATTTAAGTTCTTAGTGACAATGATTTCGCCGCGTTCTTTTTTGAGTTCCTCTAACGTTCTAATCATTTCTGTATCTGCAACGTCAAATGCTGTTTGCCCCTGAAAACATTTAATAAAATATTAATATAAAATTATTAAGTATTGTCTAGCTTCTGGGACAGTATTAACCAGAAGGGAGATTTTGGACACCTAAACTTTAGTACTTTTTTATTTTTGGATAAAAAATTAGTTATTGAATTAAAAATAAATATTTATTATTTTATGAGGCCCAAAATGAAATTTAGCTACAACTTTTACAAATTCTCATGTTTAAAAGAATTGGCCAAAATATTAATCAAACATTTATTGATTTTAATTCTAAAATTATCGAATGTCTGGATTTCTTTCGCATTTGAGTGTATAAATGATATTGAAAAATAAAAATTTAAAAGGTACTCACGATACATATAAATGATATGATAAATTACCAACTAAGTGTAAAAAAAATCAAATGTGAGATTATGAAAAAATATTTTTTTAAAGGATTAAAATTATAAGAAAACTGACCACATAATTTTGGAGATCCATATTGCAATTGCTATACACTAACATCTCACAAGCTTCAACTTGGCCCCAGTGTGCTGCTGCGTGTAAGGGCGTCCAACCATCTTTATCTTGAGCATTGACGTCAGCCATGCATTGCAATAAAACCCTTAAAGATAAAGAGAAATAAAATTATTCATTACAATTTGATATATATATATATATTTTATGATTTTTGCAAGTAGGTAATAGGAGCATTCCACACGTTACGTCTTTTTATTGCATCTTGCCTGTGCGAAAAATTGGTTGGCGCATGGATACAAAAATCATGGCTTTTTTTACTCCGACTTTTTGTTAAAAGTATGGGCATGCAAGATAGAGTAAAAAGTCATAGCGTGTGGAAAAACCTTCACACAAAGAAGGTGCGACACCTCCAGGTTTAAGTCCAGGGTGGGATTGCTAAAAGAATGGGAAGAAATTTTGGGGGTTGGGTCATAGTCATAGTGAATGCGGCTCTAGAAAGACTGAAAATTGTATGAGACTCGAAAGATGGAGGCGGGAAGGGAGTTCCAGACCCTAGAAGTCATCCAGGTAAACGGCTTTGGAGAATGCGCCAGTACGATTTTTTTCAATTGAATAGTGGCGTTAATTAAATGGGGGCTTTTGGGGGTTTTATGACTTTAACTGGTCGAGGTAGAATCTATAATAAATGGAAAGGGTTGAAAATGTTCAGCGATGGATCAGGGAATAGAATGGACAAGGCTGAATCACTTGTTAGTCTTGTTAGACTCTGAATAGTATTCATAATAATATTAGGAAGTTGTATGGTTTCTCGCTGTTTTCCAACAAATGACGTTACCAGATCTGCGTGCGTGTAGTGACGCATCTATATAATAGTACTATAAGCAAGCTTTAAATTCATGGTTTGTTATTTCGCCGAAGTGTAAACAATTTTTTTCAAAATGTCAAATTTCGTGCCAGAAAAAGGGTATTTGCGGGAAATTTTACTTGCACACAGAATTCTTGTTGAGAGGTCGGAAACAACATGCAGAGAATGGTTTAGACGCTTCAAAAATAATGATTTTGATGTTGAAAATAAAGAACGTTCGGGTGTTCCGAAAAAGGATTACTTCAATTTTTTTTTTAATTTTATTGTATATAATTTATACTTCTTATATTTATGAGAGTATTCCCAATTTTGATTATATGGTTTTTTATTTATCCCTTTTGAATCGATGAGGTAATATCTGCATAAACAAATATGTGGTGGCGTAATAGCTAGAAAAGTTTCTCGACCACTTTATTAGAGTGACTAGCTGCAAGGCCCGTCCTTCGAAACCCCCCCCCCCAGAACCCCCCAGCATCCCCACCCACACCACCACCCCAATGTAGAGACAAAACCTTAATTATATATTAATATATACACTCACGAGCAAAGAAATGGAATCACCTCCTTGCGAGTATTAAATGTAATTTTGATTCTCAAATATAATAATAATAATAATAATATATTATTCCATTAGGTTATCATTCTACATTTATTTCATGCCTCCTCTAAACTATGATTCAGCTTGGGCCAATTCAAGCCAACGCCAATGTGTAGAGGGGGTTTGGCTTGTATTGGTTGACGCTGCCGATGAGATTGGCGGTGGTTGGAGTGGTTTTTTCGATATATCAAAGAGGGCCAATGTTAAGCCACGAAAGTGCGCAGTGGCTAGGTGTCGTTTCCATAAGGCCATAGACATTGGCACAACTCTTGGACCATTGTGTGGGGGCACCGTCAAATTAACTCTTTTTACTGGTGGCCGACATGGTCAACATGTTTGCCTCACGTTGGGCCATAATGTAGAGGGCCCATTAAATGCTGAAAAATGAAACTTATAGAAAAAATATTTAAATTTCTACATACAGAGACAGGCACAAATGCCTTTTAGTAGTATGTGATATAGTTACAGATACAGAGAGAAATGCCCTTTAGTACCCCCTGGAACCCATCCCCCACCCCCTGTGGGACGGACAAACATAGGTAAATATACAGGCACAAATGCCCTATAGTAGCCCCCTGGATATAGGTACAGACACATAAAGAAATACCCTTTAGTACCTGCCACCCCTGGATCCCCCCTGGGCCCCTCCTCCCATCCCCTGGGGGACGGGCATAGGTTCATAGGTAGGTACAGATGCAGACACAAATGCGCTTTAGTAGTATAGGATAAGAGAGAGATGAGTGGAAAGGATAGAAGTAGATTTAACCCATGGCTCACCTCATAACCTTGGTGTATCCCTTAGCGGCAGCAACGTGGAGGGCTGTAGCCCCCGTGACGGGGTGCGCTGCGGGTTCCGAACCACGGCCATTTGTCTGCCATTCTTTTGCATCGCGTAGCATCAGTCGCTCTTCCTCATTACGAGCTTCGTCGGCATCGATGCCTGAAAAAGAGAAATAAACCATATTCAGTGATGACTTATTAATAAATTAATAAATACAAGAGATTTAAATCACAAGATTTTAATTTTATTTATAAAGAATTAATGAAAAAAAAATCATCCAATTGGAGTAATTTTTGGAGACGGACTGATAAGTGAAATTGAGTGGATATTGATGAGGCAGTTCAAAAAAAGAAGATAATTTATACTATCTTTTTATTCATAAACCGACGTTTCGGTGGCTATTCCCTCCTTCATCAGGATGGCCATCTTCTTTATGAATAAAAAGAAAGTATAAATTATCTTCTTTTTTGGAATGCCTCATCAAAATCCGCTCAATTTCACTTACCGGTCCGTCTCCAAAAATTACTCCAATCTTATTAAAACACTCTTGAAGATGGCCATCCTGAAATTGGCCACCCTGAAGAAGGAGGGGATAGCTTCCGAAACGTCGGTTTATGAATAAAAAGATAGTATAAATTATCTTCTTTTTTTGGACAGCCTCATCACCAATATCCACTCAATTTCACTTATCAGTCCGTCTCCAAAAATTACTCCAATCTTATTAAAACACTCCTGAAGATGGCCACCCTGAAGAAGGAGGGAATAGCTTCTGAAACGTCGGTTTATGAATAAAAAGATAGTGTAAATTATCTTCTTCTTTTTTGACTGCTCTCATCAATATCCACTCAATTTCACTTATCAGTCCGTCTCCAAAAATTACTCCAATCTTATTAAAACACTCCTGAAGATGGCCACCCTGAAGAAGAAGGGAATAGCCCCAGAAACGTCGGTTTATGAATAAAAAGATAGTATAAATTATCTTCTTTTTTTGGACAGCCTCATCATCAATATCCACTCAATTTCACATATCAGTCCGTCTCCAAAAATTACTCCAATCTCAGTAAAACACTCCTGAAGATGCCCACCCTGAAGAAGGAGGGAATAGCCTCCGAAACTTCGGTTTATGAATAAAAAGATAGTATAAATTTTTAGTTTTTTTTTTTTTAATATAATTTATTTTATCTTGTAAATTTCAAGTTTGTAACTTATTTAGTTGATAAGCTAAAAAGCTAGAGAGGCGCACATACAGACAGATATTGTAGCGACACTAATAGAGTCCCGCTTTTCTTTTGAACGTAACTCAAAAACGGTCAGTTTTATAAAATGGTCTAAAATTCTTTCGAAAATTAGGAGGTGGGTTATATTTGGTCCAAACCAATTTATAAATATTTTTGTTCGAGTTAATGAAATCTTTGATTTTGGTGGTAGGCATTGATAAAAATTTTAAAGATACTAGAATACTACTGATTGGGCCTAAAGGGAAAATCTGAGAGTTGCAACGGAAATATCCATTAAGGGCTATATATTATATATATACAGAGAGAAGTTGACCAATATGATTTCAATAACATAAAAGACCTAAATCTAATTTAAATATATAAGCGTATCTAAAAATGATCATTGGTTTCCAAATGAATATGAATAGCTAATGAAAAAAGGATTCGGAAGTTGTTTGAAAATAAAAATAAAGTGACTCATCGAACGAGTCTATAGTCAGTCAGTCCCTCTCTCTCTTTCTCACACAGACATATATATATAAATATATACTCGTATATACATTCACATACACTTGTTAGAGAGTGAGCTTGAATAAGTATTTGCATTTAAATCCATCGTCATATATCGGGAGATGTTGGGTATAACTTTTATGATTAAAAATGGAAGAGACTTAATCGGAGATGAATAAATTTTATTATAACATTTGGATATATATATACACTTTTTTCTATCTCTATCTAACAATTAATTAATAGAGCTAGTTTTGTGGCCTGAAAGCGGGTTTGATTCTTTGTTTAGTGGAATGAGTAAATGATGGCATTCGTCAAGAGACAGTGATGAGAATGGCAACAAGTAGTGACCGGTGTCCGCAGAAAGAGAGAATGTGGAAGAAAAATAAAGAGAGCATGATGACCAGTTAGAGGGAAACCGGTCACTGCAAACCTCGACCACTAACTGTGCGCCATCAGCTAAGCTAAAGTATCTTCTAGTTTTACACGGAAGGGTAAAAATCCAAGCATCTCATATTTATACTAGTAGGTTTATGAAAAATAGAAATATTTATTTCGGGCGAAGGGTGAGCCTATTATTGAATTCACCCAAAAATATTAAAATTATTTTTCTAATTGTGTTTAAAAATATCTGAATATCTGAATCTGTGTGTCTATATTCTGACACCCTCGATAACTTAAGGTAGTTGTTTCGCGATAATACTAGCAAAAAGTTAATGCTAGAGTATATAGAACAGACAATAAGGATTCATAATTCATAAGCCCATAACTTTTTGCTGTTTATGTACCGATTCTAGCCAATCCCGTGTTCGTTTGACAAATCTGGCACCATTGTAAGAGATTGAATATTTTTATATTAAAATGACTGATAAAATACATTTTAAAAGTTAAAAAATTTCTATAAAAATCGTTTTGTTATTTTTTAACAAATGTAATCAACGTCTACGTTACACCTTATGAAAATTATAATTTTGAAAAAATCTAGCGCATGCGCGCTTTATACATCTGTCGCTGGTTAAATAAATGCGCTGTTGCCAAATTGTTTTTAGTGTAAATTTTTTTTATACATTTTTCATTTATTTATTATCTCAGAAACTGTGTTATAACTATGAATCAAAATTGTCTTAAAATATGTGTATTGGTTATTGTTTAATGTTGGTTTAGTTTTTTATAAAAATGGTAAGAAGAGTTTCTTAATTATAATTAAATATGTATGTTAACTTTCCGGTATCCCCTATAGTGCAATGTATAAGAGTCTGAAAAACTCTATTTTTGAAATTTAATATCTCCGGAACTAGATTGTTCATAAATTTCGTTTTGCCACCAATCGATGCAGAAGTATTTAAATAACAATCTGTCTAAATTTCAAAAAAATCATAAGAAACCCCATTCGGGGGAACAACTACCTTAAGAACGAACAATCGTAGAAAGTTTGTTCTTCTGGTAAAATGTTTGTATTTCCAATATAGATTAGATTTCCGGTTAGTTTTTGCATTTTTAGACTTCTGGGGTCCCACTGATTATGCAGACAAAATTTGGTTGAGTTTGGTATAAGGGCATATATTTTCATTTTTTGACCCTACACCCCCCATTTTCGGCGGCTACTTTTTGCATTTTTAGACTTCTGGAGGTCCACGTCCACTGATTATGTATACACAAATTTTGAAGAGTTTGCTCAAATAGTCTAGATTTTCAATTTTTAACCACCCCTCCATCCCCCTTAATTTTGGGTCGATATGCACCAAAATCTAATCAGCTCTTAATCTCAATGGACCAAAACTACGTGTGAAATTTGGTTTCGATGTTCCAACTAGTTTTTGTGCCAGCTCGTCCACAAAAATTTGGTAACGCCCAGACTAACAACCAGACTAACTAACTTAGTAGAATTTCTGGTTCAAAAATGCAGAAAACATAATTTTGAATGATACTAGTGAGATTTTAAGGCGATGTATTTATAATATAGGCATATTTATTTAAGTCTATTATTAATTACATATAAGTACGTATTTAGCGTAAATAAGTTTTCACTTTTTCTATTATTTAATAAATGTGCAGGTGAGCAAATGTTTCATTAGAATCTGATCGTGAAAAATGACTTAAAAGGACGCAGATAAATATGATAGCTCGTCTTTTAGAGCTAAGGTATCGCAAGGATGCGAAATAAAAGTCCAGGCCTGTTTTACACGATTGTAGATTAATTTCTTAATTTCTATTATTCTAGGAACTAGGCCTTTTGACTCTAGGTAGGAAAATATTAAATCGAAATGAATATCGGATTCATGTATTTATCATATAAAATTATTAATTCACCAGAAACTGCAAACAGCGCATGCCGAGTCTGAAGGTTTCACTTTTCTCTTCTGATTTTTTTAAAAATAATTTATTACATTTTTTTTTAAATTGAATCAAAAAAAAAAGCTGCCAAGCGTGAGCGGGACTGGCATACCGAGGGTAGTACGCAATTTATATTTGTACCTATATATAATTTATGAGGATTAACAGATTTAATTTTAAAACATTTGAAACGAGAATATTTTCGAATAGTGTTGAAAATATTGAACATGTCAAATTAAAGAATTTTTTTTTCATCTGACATTCTAATTAATTATTTTATAGTAAAAAAAAAATGTCGTCAAAAGTACTCACGGCAAGCAAGCTACTTACATGAATTTCCACAGAATTTTAAATAAAAAGTTTGTAAAGTTAAAAGAGAATATATGGAGGTGACTTAGTTGTTGTGGAGAACGATACGGAAATGAATGGAAAATGATTGTTTGAAGTATGTTTCAAAAAAAATGAAAAGGGTTCCAAAAATAAAAACCCAAACTTAGAAAATCTAATTATACTATGATAGGAGATCGAACCCATAAATATTTTAATTGATCAACATGTTCACCAAAACTTGCTTAGCCCCTGGAAAATAGTCAACCTGCACTTCCCAACCTAAGAAATAAAATATTGAAACCACGGAAAATAACAGAAGAGCTATAATAAACCATGTACATATAGGTAGTCCTAATTCTAAATCATTAAAATATACTTAGATGGGAAAATTCTGCTGGGCTTAATATTTTAATTTACAATAATTTAAGAAATACCGACAAAAATATTGAATGATCTCCAGAGCACCCTGCACAACCACCAGAGCACAACCGTGCAGACATTGCCTCTTCAATTAATTTAGACTTCTATGCAAACTTAAGAAAACTGCAGGGATCCCAAAAACGGAGTTAACTTCAGCGCAGGAAAAACTCAGTGTTGCCTTATATTCTAGGCGCGTCGACAGAAACCTCCCAAACATATCATTCGACTCAAACTCACTAGAATTCAGGGATAAAATTTCAATGCTAGGCGTAACTCTAGGGTCTGATCTTTCATGGAATGACCATATCTCAACCACTGCTAAAGCTGCAGCGCGCAAGCTTGGTCTCCTATTTAGGTCTAGACGCTGTTATACTCCCAGTCAACTTCTTATATTGTATAAGGCTCAAATTCGTCCCTGTCTCGAATATGAGAAACCCTCATCTGTGGAGGGGGCATCCAAGCATTCTCTTGCTACACTGGATGCAATTCAGAAGCGAGCAATTAAACTAATAGGAGACCCGGCTCTAACCAACTCACTCGACTCCCTGGCTCACCGAAGAACCGTTTCTGCCCTTTCCCTGTACTACAGATACTATCACGGTGTCTGTTCAGTCGAGCTTGAAATCACTTATCCCCCTAATGCCCTCTTTACGAGAAAACACGCGGTTTTCTAACGCTCAGAACCCCTTCGCTGTCAAATTGGATAAAAGTTGAACAAGCGCTTTCGCCAACTCTTTTATCCCTATGACCTCCAGAGACTGGAACTCGCTCCCTGCCACCATCTTTCCCGCGACTTATAACCTTCAGCTATTTAAGACCCGTATCCACTGATACCTTCGACCTCCGCCCAACCCATAAAATTCTTTCTTCTTCTTTTCACGATGGAGGGGCCAACCCAGGCCTTTAGGGGTTGCACCTTTTTGGTGTAACTCCTTCTCTCATCATTATCATAAAAAAAGATGATAGCAAATTTGAGCTTTATAATTCAAATAGATTAATAGTGCCCGCATAAGAATATCAATACGTTGAAGTATCCTAAATAAATAAAATAATCGGATAGATGTAACTAATAAAGAATCAGCTCTCTAAGTTTGGGTACAATATGTGGTATATATGGTATCAAATATACAAGAAAAATCCATGTATGTAGGATAAAGTGAAAACTTTTCAATAATCGGTATGCTCTTTTATGCCTATATCATAATGCAAGGCCTTAAAAGGTCAATAAAATCAATGAAAAAATGATGTTTTCTGCAGTTTTGCACCGGAGGTTGTTCTAAAGCTAGAGAAGTCCAAAATTTAATATGTTTTCTGCAATGAAAATACACTTTCTATGACTTGAGTCATCGTGGGTATCGGTTTCCAGGCATACAGAAAACCAATTATTTTTCCACACGTTGCAGACATTTTTAAGCAGAATGAGAATTTTTTTGAGTAGATTCAATGGATATGTTAACAAATTTGAACAAATAGTTGCTTTATATTCTTTTATTAAAACTATTTTTTCAAATTTTCCTTGATCAAGTTAGATTTTCTCCCGAAACGTTTGGTATTCTAATAAATATCTCAGGATTGGATAAAGGAAATTCAGAGATAAAAAAAGAGACTACTTCAAACAAATAATACTTATTGGAAATGTTTTCCCCTTATAATATTATTTTGAAACCGACGTTTCGGAGGACCTTCACTCCTTCTTCAGGGTTCAAAAGGGTCACTGAAGGAAGTATATAGCAGCATCCAGCATCTATTGATTAAAATATTCTCTATATACCAACAAGCACTGAGAGAGAGGTCAAGAAGGAAGAGTAGTATAGGCTTCCTTCGTTGACCATTTTGAATCCTGAAGGAGGGAAGATCTTCCGAAACGTCGGTTTCGAAATAATATTATACGGGGAAACATTTCAAATAAATATTTAATGAAAGTAGTCTTTTATTTATTTCTGGACTGCCTTCATCCAATCCTGATATTAATATATCAGTCCGTCTCCAAAGGAAAAACTTCTAACGTATTCTAATAAACTTCTGAATATAAAATATTTGTATTTATTCATGTATCTATGTATAATTTCAAAATATGTTTATTAAAAATATTTTCAAAATAGAATTACTATTCGAAAGGGCATAACAAGATGATAATGTTGACAGATTCAATCGAAGTATCTAAGTTATAGAATAATCAAAGTCATGTTGGAAGTTGCCGTTAATGAAGTTGTATTTGATGCAAAGTGAAATTGCTCCATGCAATATATACATCAAGTATTCAAGTCAGCGATGAAGAAACAGTTGGCTTTGCAAGAGCAGCCAGGGTGGTCAATAATTCCGAATTGGGATACAAAAAGAAAAGGTCATTAAGCTCGAGTTTTTTGATGCCTTGGTCCACAATGCACCGTTGCAGCACATGTTCCATTTCCTCCGACTCGGCGATGTCAACGGGAAGATCGCCGTCGTTGTTAACAGCAGCCACATTCGCACCGCTTTCCAAAAGGTACCTACAACAAAGAAAGAAATACAATTTAGTCAAAAGAATATTTGAAATATTATCCTTAATACCGATGGAGACCAGTGTTAGGAACAGCGATTTCGCTAATTATTTTTTTGAATATTATATTAGTTAAAATATTTCAGTCCAGTCACAATCATGTTATGTACCGAGTGAGATTTTGAAACCTGTATCAGTCATTTAGGACTGGCAATAGGAGGTAAAAGAGACGCTCAAAAATATAATTTGTGGCTTGAGTTCGAATTTCGACGACCCACCAAACAGGTAGATATGATGATAAAAAAAAAATAAAACCGACTTCAAAAAAATTAAATGCAATAAATAAAATAATAGGAACTCAAAAATAAAATAAAATACACTAAAAGGTATAAAATAATTATCTTATTTAGATACAACTAAACGATGAAATATTAACATGAAATCACTTTTTGAAGTCGGTGCCAAACATATACATTTTATGAATCAAACTCGACGGATTTTACTTAGTACGATTGGTGGGTATGCTCGCTTATAAAGTTTGTTTAGCACCGACTTCAAAAAGTGATTTCATGTTAATATTTCATCGTTTAGTTGTAACTAAATAAGATAATTATTTTATACCTTTTAGTGTATTTTATTTTATTTTTGAGTTATTATTTTTTTGTTGCATTGAATTTTTTTGAAGTCGGTTTTATTTTTTTTTATAAAAATTATTTTTATTTTTCTCTTTTTAGTGAACTTGACCAAATTAATAGTGACTTAATATAATACCTTGCATGCATCTCGTAAGAGAAAGCGTCGGGCGAATGAATCAGAAAATGATAATAAAATTAAATTCATAAAGATAGAAATTCTCTAGAAACGTTTGCGGGTTTAAAATGAACGTTTTAAGATTGATTTTTTTTATAAAAGATTTTATTTATTATAATTTTGATTATTTAGTCATAAGAATTGGAAATTTAAGTTAATTCGTCATTGATTATATTATTAGAACTTGACCAAATTAATATGAGACCACCCCTAAGGTCAATAATTCCAATATAAAAAGTTTATTAAGTTATATAGTTTATTAAGTTATAAAAAGAATCATCGAAATCGGTTCACAATTGGCGAAGATATCAGATAACATAGACACAAAAAAAAATCAGTCGAATTGAGAACCTCCTCCTTTTTTGAAGTCGGTTAAAAATAAAAATTACTTCGAAATAAAAGACTAATTATCTTTTTCATTATAAAAACCGACGTTTCGGAAGGTCTTCCCTCTTAATAGCAACTTGATAGGAAAATAAAATTTTATTTTCTGAAGAATTAAACATATTTTGAAGAATTATTAGTAATGAAGCTGTTGAAGCTTTTATTTTTGTGATTCATTTTATTAAAATTTGAATTTTTATGAGTTAACCTATAATCGGAGTGGGTGTTCATACTTGAGAAGGATCGGAGAATATCATAGTTATATTGAATTATTTGTTCGTTTTCAATAAATAATTATAATTAATTATGTGTGATTTAAATAAAAATTCAAATTTTAATATTTTGAAGAGTGTATTTTATACAAAGAAGAAAAATACATAATTTCGTAAAACATCTGGAAAAAAATTATTTTAAACATACACCTTCTCCTCAAAGAGAAAAAGTTTCAAAAGGGGGACCATCATGAGCAAAATTTCAATTTTGATAGAAAAAAAAAATTTATTTTCCCAAGAATTAAACATATTTTGAAGTGTGTATTTTATACAGAGAGAAAAAAAATGTATAATTTAGTAAAACATTTCGAAAAACATTACTTTATACTCCATCTCCCCAAAGAGAAATTGATTCAAAGGGGGGACTATTACGAGAAAAAAAATAAGCTGACGTGTTCTGATGTGGCCATCCACTTGACTTTACCATACAACCTGGCTCCTAAAATTATCTATAATCATGTAGGGGGGGGGGGGGGGGTAGTTTTTGCATTTTTATACTTCTCGGGTCGCACTGAATATGTATACAAAATTTGGTTGGGTACAAGGGCCTATATTTTGATTTTTTGACCCTACACACCCCCCATTTTGGGCGGTTAGTTTTTGCATTTTTAGAATTCTCTGGTACCATTGATTATGTATACAAAATTTGGTTGAGTTTGGTGGTACAAGAGTCTATATTTTTAATTTTTAACCCCCCTCCACCACCTTAATTTTGGGTCGATATGCACTAAAATCTAATCAGCTTTTAATCGCAATGGACCAAAACTACGTGTGAATTTTGGTTTCGATATTCACACTAGTTTTTGAGCTAGCTCGTCCATAAAAATTTGATAACGCACAGACTAACGGACAACCAGACGGAAAGACTAACAGGCATTTTGACAAAACAATTATTATCCCGAAAAAAATAATTTTTTCGATGTTCACTTATTAGAGCTTTCTTGTAGAGCGAAATTCCATGGTTTCGCTTAATTTTTCTAATCAAAATACTTTCAGCCGTTATTGAGATATTTCGAAAAAAAAGAAGGAAAAAACCACTTTTTTCATGGACGATTACAATACTTGACCATACCCTGTATGGTAAAGTAAAAATGAATAAAACATATTTTGAAGTGAAAATTAATTTTTATTTTCCTATCAAAATTTTTGTGATGGTACTCCTTTTGAAATATTTTCTCTATGGGAGAGGGTGTATCTTTATAAAGTAATTTTTTCGAGATGTTTAAACGAAATTATATTTTATCCTAAAATATGTTTAATTTTTGGGAAAATTAAATTTCTAAATCATAAATAAACTATTATAACTAAATCGCAATGAAGAAAATATCATTCCAATGAAAAATGATTTTTTTTTAAAGAACTTTAGAAAATCATTTCTTCAAATTTAAGCCTGCTATAAATTGTTTATAAGAATAATCTATTTCAGGGGGCGAGATAAGAGTCTCCTATCAGAAAATAAGGTGGGGCTCTAGATTTGCCCTTGCCTTATCCAATCTACCGGAAGAGAATAACTACATGTTTATTTATCGACAATAGATAGGACTCAAAACTTGAGAGGCATGCTTTTTGATGGTAAAATAAAAAATATAGCAATACTATTTGGAGTTTTTTAAAATGAAATTTTTATGTATTATGGATTTTTTATTAAGTTAACGAAGTTTAAGCTTTAATCTCAAATAAATAACCCGAAATATATATCCCAACCAACAGATTCTGTGAAAAAACAGGCCAAGTTCGAAAAAGTAGTGAAATCTAGTGTGCAGCCAAGTTAAATTCATTAAGAATAGTTAAGTTGAGAGATCTAGTTTTTTCTCTACTTAATTATTCTTGGCGAATTTAACTTGGCTGCACATTAGATTTTACTACTTTTTCGAACTTGGCCTGTTTTTTCACAGAATGTTTTGGTTGGGATTTCTTTGGTTTTTTTAAGCTATGAAGAAGCCCGTTGCTCCAAAAGGCTAGAATTTTTATTTTTTCCCACCCCCCCCCCATTTTGGGTGGTTAGTTTTTGCATTTCTAGCCTTCTGGGGGCCCATAAAATATGTAAACAAAATTTAGTTGAGTTTGGTCCAACGGCCTAGAACTTTCATTTTTGACCCTCGCCCTCATTTTGAAGGGGTTTAAAGATAGAAAGTTTGGATTTTTGGAATTTTTCCTTTGTTTGTGTCACAAACTGTACTAGCAGGCGAAATTTCATGACGCTGGAATGATTGGAAGTACCCTAGAGGTTTTGATGACCTGTCAGTGAGTGAGTGCCAAAATTAGCTGCTATATTCGCAGATCCATATCTCAGAATCCATTTAAGCTATATTATTGAAATTTGGTACTCTCCTCAAGATGGATTACAAAATTACATGTGTATAATTTCAGCTCTGTATCATAATTGGGTTCCGAGCTGCAGGGGGCTTGGCTCGAAATGGTTCGTGTAAATAGCGTACAATGTTACGGCCAATTTAGCCTGCGCATGCTGTGCACTTTGATAGTCTTGCTCATAAGCAATTTGTCTTTGATTTGTGGAACCTACCCAGTAATTTTTATTTTTTTTAATTAAATTTAAATTTTAGAAATATATTAATTTATATGAAACAAATTCATTCTTCAAGATTATAGATGAATATATGTAATCCAAGGTTGAAGCTTTTACTTGTGAGTCTCACTTGCTTAGTGAATTGCGAATCCCGACCCCTTAATTAAATTGTGCATAACGAACTCTAGCCAACTTTTGTTCTTTTATCGAAAAACAAGTGCCAGGCAATGATTGTTTCCATTAGACAGAACAACGCAATTCCGTTTTTACTATCTAGGCCTGTTTGGCTTTGGATGAAAATGAGGGTTATATAAAAAAGAACCAATATAAAATCCGGAAATCCATTAGGTAAGAGAAAAAAAAACATGGTTTCAGCATTTTTGTAAAGACGAAAGAAACATTCTTCTATCAGAATTTTAAGAATAAATTGTTCAAATAATTGAAAAAAAAAAATTAAAACCACGGTTGTTTTTAAATAATAGTTTTTAAATTAAGCCATTTTGTTAAATTAAAAATATTAGAGCCATCAAACGCGTGTTCTTTAAATATAGTTTTTTTTTATAGATTGAAGGAGACAATAAAAGAGTGTGTCTTCTGCTGGAATTATACATTTTATTTATTTATAACGTTATAAATAAATAAAAAATTTATAATTCCAGCAGAAGACACACTCTTTTATTGTCTCCTTCAATATATAAAAATTCTGCTACTCTCGGCAAAAAACTTTCAATTTTTATAGATTGTTTCTTCTGCTTAATATAAATACCGAGGGGTGATACGCGATCGGAAGTAGGTGTATACCTCTTTGGAAGTATTTTGGAAGTACTTGGGAATATTTGGAAGTACTTGGAAATATTTGGAAGTGCTTGGGAATATTTGGAAGTACAAGTGGAATTAGGTGTACAGCATAGCCCCCCTCGATAAATACTATATGTTAATTTATTTGAGAGTAATTTCTAAGGCTTTGCCTTTATTTTTAGTCTAGTTTGAATATTAACAATGGATATTTTTATTAAACTGAAAGTTAACGCAATTTAAGCAATAACCCTAAATAAATAAAAAAATTATATTGAATTACCGTATTTTTCGAACCATAAGATATACCTTAGAAAAATCAATTTGAAATTAGTCTGAAGGTAACATTAAAAAACGAATATTTATATGTATCGAATCTACTAGAGAAGTTCAATTACTTGCGTTATAAGTTAATAGAAATAAATTTATATAAATTCGGATATTATTTTCACTTAATATTTGACAAAAATCACCTGCATTTGTTCGCGATCGAATCAAATACAGGAAACTTATGATTAATTGATGGAAAACACCTAACACACGATCGAGCGCGCTGGGCTGGGGGATTGAATATATAACATCTCAGATTACAAATTCATTTGGAGATCCATATCAGTGTTTGATATAAAAAGCATCATGCGAGCTAATCGCGAAATGATGTTGGATCATAGCTAAGTGGATCACATTTTTTATTCTCTTGGTCCAGACTTAAGATTCAGCAGACTCCAATAGCTTCAACCAGCAGTAGTCTCGCGATATATATATCTTGTTTAAAAAACGCGATCAAAGGCAATTTTCGTTAATGTGTTAATTATTCTTTGATATATTAATGAGAAAATTATAATTTATTTAATAGAATTAGTACACTACGCCAGTGAAGGTAGACATGTAGGGTAATCCTAAACTATTGCTAGTACGAATTATTTTTTAACAATAAATAAAAATTAAGTAAAAATTTAAAAATGTCTTAATATACCTAATAAAATTTTATTTTATAAAAGCCATCTCATAAATTTTGGATGCATCTTTTCGTCCGGTGCGTCTTAAGCTCCGAAAAATACCGTAAGTAGAAGACACGACCTTTAACATTCGTCCAAATACCATATTTAATTCTATTTTGGTCTTAATTTATTTTTGAGATCGATTTGCTCGGCTTAAAAGAGCGATTGGTAGTCGCGAGATGGCGACCTATCTCTGCTAAAATAGCATGGCTATATCCAAAAGGGGTAAAAGGCTGCTGGAGAGGAGATACCTAGTGAAGAAAACAAAATAAGTCTTAGATATTTTTTGCAGTGTTCATTAGTTGATAAATAGCTTAAGAAATGCAGAAAATTCGATTTTGTTCTAAAATACATAAATTTACAATCTAATTGAAAATTCAAATTAAAAAAATTTGATAACAAATTTACATATCTCTATTGGTTTTTAAAATAGATATCGATGCTTAAATTGACCAGCTTGTTTAGTTTAGGTTCTATTTAGAACGAAAAGCAGAATTGAATTTTTGAATAAATTTTAAAGATTTCTAGGCTAAAGTACTAAGACCAATCCAATACCTTATCTGCTTCACATTGGATAAAATAAAAATGGAGAAATGGTTTGCGCCTTTTTTGCAGGGTATAGTCAAACTCTTAACTGATCTGCCAATTTAGTTGTCTAAATAACAGGGCCTCCCCTGAGACGAGATGTGGCTATTAAATGACTGGCAAACAGCAAGCGTGCTGCGACAGGTTTGAACATGATTGTATCTGATGATGCTTCTCTCATCCTCTGCTCGCTAGACAAGTCTGTTCTTGTAGTAATCGTCCACAGTAGTTTCAATGACAGTTATGCGTCGGAAAAATGCCAAGCGGTAAGATGGAGAAACGGGTTAACCTCAAGAAGGGGAGAAGCACTGAATCTTGAATAAGTTTCAACTTTTTACTAGAAATTTAAAATTGAGATAATTATAAAAAAAAATAAAACCGACTTCAAAAAAATTAAATGCAACAAATAAAATAATAAAACTCAAAAATAAAATAAAATGCACTAAAAGGTGTTAAATAATTATCTAATTTAGTTACAACTAAACGAGGAAATATTTACATGAAATCACTTTTTGAAGTCGGTGGCAAACATATACGAGTACATTTTATGAATAAAACTCGAAGGATTTTACTTAGTACGATTGGCGTGTACACTCACTTATATAGTTTGTTTAGCACCGACTTCAAAAAGTGATTTCATGTTAATATTTCATCGTTTAGTTGTAACTAAATTAAATAATTATTTCATACCTTTTAGTGCATTTTATTTGATTTTTGAGTTCTTATTGTTTTTTTGTTGCATTTAATTTTTTTGAAGTCGGTTTTATTTTTTTTTATAAAAATTATTTTTATTTTTCTCTTTTTAGTGATGTTATTAATAGTGACTTAATATAATACCTTGCATGCATCTCGTAAGAGAAATCGTCGGGCGAATGAATCAGAAAATGATAATAAAATTAAATTCATAAATATAGAAATTCTCTAAAAACGTTTGCGGGTTTTACTAGTAAATGAACGTTTTATGATTGATTTTTTTATAAAAGACTATCATCAGATCTTGATCAAATAATATGGGACTAGCCCTAAGGTACCCTCTTTCCAATATAAAAAGAATCATCGAAATCGGTTCATAAACAAAGAAGTTATGCCTGAACAAACGTAGCAAAAAAGGTCCAATACCAATAAAATAAAAACGGGACCAATCGGAAACTAGAGTGAACCCAATGCAAAAAAATCATCAAAATCTGTTCACAATTGGCGAAGATATCAGGTAACATAGACACAAAAAAAAATCAGTCGAATTGAGAACCCCCTCCTTTTTTGAAGTCGGTTAAAAATTAAAGAAAGTCAGTCAGTTTAATGATTAATTATTTTTCTGAATATTACAGAAAAATTTAGTAAGCAGAGTAAATGACAAATTTATTAAATCATTTTTTTTTTTTTTTTTTTTTTTTTATTTTAACATATCTTTTATGGGGTTTCATTCGTTAAATTATAATTAAACGGATGTTATTATCGATTAGTGAATAAGTTTTGTTTATATAACCTACCTACTTGAAAGGTTTCATCTTAGAATAAGGATTGTGATATTATCTCTGACATGATGTCAATCAAATGAGCATTCGATTTATCGATGTAAACTATTCACCCATCTGAATAGTTTGATGTCTAGCCATGCTGACTTTCTCCCACTCGTTTTTCATGATTCAGGTTCTCAATTAAGACGAAAGTCTTGAGTTTAACTGCTTTAATGAGTCAATTGCCAAATGCAAAATGAAATAATTTTACAAATGTTCAAAATTCCTAATTTTATGATATTCATCAAATTTAATATTTAATATAATAAATATATTTAAAAACTTGATAAAAAGATATGTTTACTATAAGCAAAATAAGCTGACGTGTTCTGATGTGGCCATCCACTTGACTTTACCATACAACCTGGCCCCTCACTTATATTTGATATTTAATAAATTTTTTATAATCATGTAGGAGAGGAGGATTAGTTTTTGCATTTTTAGACTTCTGGGGTCCCACTGATTATGTATACAAAATTTGGTTGAGTTTGGTACAAAGGCATATATTTTCATCCCCCCCCCCCATTTTGGGCGGTTAGTTTTTGCACTTTTAGACTTCTGGGATCCCACTGATTATGTATACAAAATTTGGTTGAGTTTGCTCAAACGGCCTAGATTTTTAATTTTTAACCCCCCTCCACTCCCCTTAATCTGGTCAATATGCACCAAAATCTAATCAGCTCTTAATCTCAATGGACCAAAACTACGTGAGAAATTTGGTTTCGATATTTACACTAGTTTTTGAGCTAGCTCGTCCACAAAAATTTGGTAACGCACAGACTAACAGACTAACAGACATTTTGACAAAACAATTATTATCTCGACAATACCCTGTATGGTAAAGTAAAAATTATATTATATTATTAGAAAGCAGAAATATTGGCTACTTTATAGTCCTTTTTTGCGAGTAAAAAATATTTTACTAATATAGTGACAATGAATTTACCTATGGATAAATAAAAATGTCAGGTTTCAAAATATTAATAAAATACCACATTCAACTCAAATTTCATACTTTAGGTCAGCCATGTCCAACTGGCGGCCCGATTGCGATTTTTGTGCGGCCCGATAACAAAAAAAAAAAAGGAAATCGCACAAATTAATTAAAAATGGTTGTTGGATTTGTCTTTCTTAATAGATATCACAACTAAATTAAATGAACTAAATCAGAATCTTCAAGGAGAAAATAAATTAATTACGAATTGCTATCAAGACATAAAGACATTGATTGCTAAATTAAAATATTTTCAAAATCAACTGAAATCGAATAATGCCACCCATTTCCCTCACTTAAATGATTTCGAAATGGAAAATAAACCCATTTCCGAATATTAGCATAATATTAAAGATTTGCTTGAGGAATTTGAAAAAAGATTTGCTCACCTAGAAAAATTTGAGCAAATGTTCAATATTTTCAATTGCCCATTTAATATTCATCTGAATTCAGCTCCAGATTTTTTACAACTGGAACTTATCGATCTACAGTCCAACTCAGAAATGAAATTTAGGTTTGAGGACATCAATATAGTCGACTTTTATGGAAAATATATCCAGGAAGATAAATTTCCTGATTTGAAAAAATTAGCTATGTGTATTGTGGCAGCAAACGGCACAACATATCTCTGTGAGTCATTTTTTTCTAGATTAAAATTAGTCAAAGCCAAAGACCGTAACAGGCTCACCGACGCAAATTTGACGAATCAATTACGTTGTGCCACAAGAAAATTAGAAGTTGATATTAAAAAAATTACAAATAAAATAAATAAACAAGTTTCCCATTAAATATCTGTTGTAATTTACTGAAATACCTATATATTATTGTGTATATCTGTGTACATGCTAATTTGTGTGTAAGTAACTCATTTGAGCGCAGTGTGCGCTAGGATTGAAATTTTTTTGTTCAGGTGAGTGGCGGCCCAGTACCTTGTACATTCCTAAATTTTGGCCCGAATAGTAATTTGGGTTGGACATGGCTGCTTTAGGTTATAGTTCATCTGAAAATTAGGCTTCACAAAATTAACAAATTACACTGCCCAACAATGAAAATGTCTCGGGCTCAAAAATAACTGATTCTTATGTATTTCCACCTGCTGAATTCAAAAATCACCAATTACCGATTAGCTCTTGTTTTGGTGATATTATCGGTCAAAGCGACGAAATCATTTTGACATATTTTCGGGTCCCATTAGATATTAAACAGCAATATTTGAGATCACAATATTTTGTTGAAGAAATAGAAAACAGCTTCCTCTTTGATTTTCAAATTCCCCCTTGTTTTTAGCTCAATTAGAACTCGAGTTATAACTAAAAAACTAAAACTACGTGATTATAAAGGATAATAAACATATGGAAAAACATATGGTCTTACTTTTTAAGTTATAACTCGAGTTCTAATTGAGTTACAAGCAAGTGGTAATTTGAAAATCAAAGATGAAGATGTTTTCTATTACGCCAACAGAATATTTTGATTTAAAATATTGCTGTTTAATATCTAATGGGACTCGAAAATAGGTCAAAATGGCCTTTTTCGTCGTTTATTATTATTATAACCACTAAAAAAGCAAACTTTATAAGGAATATAATAAGTACTTTTCCTTTATTTTAGTGCACAATGAATAGAAAAATCATGAAATAAACTTTAGGACAAGGAAAAAAAAATTTTTGTAGAGTTGTGTTATAATTGCATTATTATTTTCCAGATTTGCAATAGTTAGTGGCGTAAATAGTTGAATTGAAATTAAGATAAGATAATAAATTAAATTCTCTAATGAAAATTAACTTTCAATTGCCTTAAGATTAAGAGATAGAAATTAAATTCTTTTAATTCGAATAAATTAATAAATAACCTTTAGAATTGTGATCAGATGACATATAAGATGAAATAAATAAGGTGATGTGCCCATCACATAACTTTCCCATGCCCATTCCCCTCTGGTACATTTATTTAAATAATTTTCTAATTAATATATTTAAGGATAATTAACATATTAAAGAGAATTGTTTTTGATCGCCCTTTTAAACAAGATATATATATCGCGAGACTACTGCTGATTGAGGCTATTGGAGTCTGCTGAATCTTAAGTCTGGACCAAGAGAGAATAAAAAAGATGTGATCCATTTAGCTATGATACAGCATCATTTCGCGATTAGCTCGCATGACGCTTTTACACCAAACACTGATATGGATCACCAAATGGATTTGTAATCTGAGATGTTATATACTCAATCCCCCAGTCCAGCGCGCTCGATCTGTTAACATGTGTGTTAGGTGTTTGCTATTAATTTATCATAAGTTTCGGATATTTGATTCAATCGCGAATCGAATCGGTTATTATTTTCACTTAATATTTGACAAAAATCACCTGCATTCGCGATTGAATCAAATATCGGAAATTTATGATTTCTACATTTATATTTATACTATACAACAAATAGACCTGTAATTGAAATGGTGCTGTATTTTTTCTTTAAAAATAGCTTAAAAAGGGTTAAAAATATTTTGATAAAAATAAGCGAAATCAAGTCATTTTAAAGCCTATAAAAAGCCCACTAGAGTAAACGTTGAAAAATGATAATAAACTGCAACGGATCGTTGCTAAACTTTATCCAAATTCATTTGAAATATTAATATGTTCTAGAGTAAAGTACTTTAAAATATAATTTCACTAAAAACTTTATTTAACCTTTTTTGTGGTTCCCAAGGTACTTAATTAGGATATTAAATTTCATCAAAATTGGTTAAGTCATTTTCAAGATATTTAGAAAAAACTAAAAAAGTACTGAAATAAAGTACTAATGTTTGTGGACCGATATGTACCAAAAACTAATCAGCGCTTCATTTTGTTAAAATACTGGTAGGTTTTCAATTTCAATTCATTCGGTGCAACGGTGTGGAAAAATTCGTGGACGAAAAAAACGATAACACACACACATCCATCCATCCATCCATCCAACCGCACGCACTTCCAAAAAAAATGGCACTTTTTGGCCTCTCGGCGAGATCCCAGGTAATTTTTGGCAAAACCGTCACGTGCTAAAATTCAATCTCATTGAATACTTCAATTTGTGACCTTAATTGAGTCCATGGGTTCCGTAGTCTTTACCTGAGGACCCTTTGAAGTCGCGCTTGCCGCGAGAGCGATTCCAATACTTTCTCCCATGCTTCGCATTGGATAAAGTAAAAAGTAATTAGCTCTTAATCTCAATATAAATTTGGTATTTCTTCTTGATATTCTTATTAGTTTCTGAGCTTAAACGAACACTTACTTATGGACATTTTGACGAAATAATTAATTTCTAAAAATTCATTTTTTTTTATGTTCACTTTTTGTAGGCCTGAATAAATTTCGAAAAGATTAAGCAAAAACACCACTTTTTCCTTCATGAATTCAATATTTCGATTCGTATGGTAAAGTAGTTAAAGAATATTCTTTTTAAGCGGATGTGGTGAAGATTACATTCATTTTAAAAAAATCATGACCAACATCAAGGCTTCTTCAAGTATATAAATATAATTATCTATATACATTTTTGTGGACTCAGTTTAAGACAATACATGAGCAATTCAAAAATTTACATAATCTTTCACAAAAGATTCCGTAAGCTATTCCAAAGTTATACTTCCTTCAAAAATGATATATATTATTAGATGACCATTATCTGAGCTTTTACTAAAATGCAAATAATTTTTTAAATCTGAAGATGGGCTTTTAAGGTAGTTTCACCATATGGATTTTCTTAAGATTTTTTTTTTGAAATTTAGAGATATTATTATATAAATACTTTTGCATCGATTGGTGGCAAAATGAAATTTATGAACAATATAGTTCCGGAGATATTAAATTCCAAAGACAGAGTTTTTCAGACTCTTATACATTGAATTGAAAAGTTTTTGTTTTGCCGAGAGTAGCAGAGTTGTTGATTCACAAAGAGAAACAAAGAGGTTGTCCTCTGCTTGATGCAAACAAATCAAACATCAAACAAATAAATAATATATATACAGATATATCATCTCGATATATATATGTGTGTATGTTTATTTGCATCAAGCAGAGGACAACCTCTTTGTTTCTCGTATACATTGCACTATACGGGATATCGGAAAGTTTACATACATATTCAATTATAATTAAGAAACCCTTCTTACCATTGTTATAAAAAACTAAACCAAAATGAAACAATAACTAATACATTTTTTAAGAAACTTTTAATTCATAGTTACAACACAGTTTCTAAGATAATAATAAATAAATAATAAAAAATGTATAATGAAAAATTTACATTAAAAACATGCTGGCAGCAATGCCATTTATTTAACCTAAAAAGTGGGAGCTGTTTGACGTTTTTTCGCTTCAGCATTGTCGCAACAGCTTTCAATCGATTATTAAGAACTTTTTGTTTTATAAATTCTACATTATAATGTACTTTATCTGAAATTTCTATGATAAAATATATAGAAGCTCGGACAGTGTTGCCAGATTTGTCAAACGAGCACGGGATTGGCTAGTAGTGGTACATAAACAGCAAAAAGTTTTGAGCTTATGAATTATGAATCCTTATTGTCTGTTCTATATAGTCTAGCATTAACTGTTTGCTAGTATTGTCGAGAAACAACTACCTTAAGTAAGCCCGAAAAAGGTATTGAGGGAAATATATATTTTTTTTTTCATTAAATACAAGTTTTTTAATTAAAAAGATGGATGAAAGAACGAAAAATTGTAAATAAATATTTTTAAGAATCAAGAATAATTGAGTAGGTATATAAATTATTAGGTATGAGGTTTAGTTTTTTTGTAAGACATCCTTTGAAAGGGGAATTTGTTATTGATAGGATGTAGGTATATGTGCATCTGTGGCCTATCTTTAAAGGGCAGACTTATCTGGGGGTTTGCAAATAATGATAAATATGTTTCCTTACCTTGCTATAGAAACGAATCCACAGGAGGCAGTGGCATGCAAGGGAGTCCAACCCTCGTTATCACCTCGGTTTACGTCAGCTCCATTTTCTACGAGGAACTCCACCATTTCAAGATGGTCATCGATACATGCCTGAAAAGAGAAAAAGGAAAAAACAAGAACTATTAAAATTTGCAGAATATCTATAAGAAAAAAAAAATATAATGTCACAAATATAGAAAAGAATTCGAGTAGATGTTGAGCCATAAAAAAAAGTTAATGACGTCCGAATTTCCGAACGAATGCTGGCAACCGCCTGGCAGTTGACCCCTCGTGACCGGGAACCACTCATTCTCTCCAATTCAAGTAATTAGACCCCAGCGTCGGATTTTTTTATTCATGGAAACCTTATTTCATTATCTAATTAATTTACCGTCGAATTATATTTGAATGATAAGGTTACAATGTGTTTATTGACCCAAACCAAATGTCGTTTTCTTCCAGAAAGCTATTAGAGATTAGAGTAAGAATTTAGTTATCATTGTATTCTACAAATGACGAAGAAAATGGAATGCGGGACTTTAGAAAAAAAAAATTGTCAGAGGGACGAGTAATTGCATCAAACCAGTCGTAGGGGTGACGTACCACCGAAATCCTTTAGACAGTAAATGTAAATCCACGAAAATACAATATAAAATATTTTTTATTTTATTTAACTCAACTTTTATTCTAATATATTTCTTTATATTAATTAATAATTACAATATTTTAATAAATTTCTAGATTTTATAATAAAATAAATAAATAAATGAACTGATGTAGTTGGCAGCTTAGAATTAAAAATAACTTTACCATACACATGCCACCTATTTTATTTATTATAGTATTTAATATTTTGGTCCGTAAAACCTAAAGAAATAATGATTTTTTTTTATTATTATTATTATAGGACCTTTCAAAGTAAATTTCAGCTTACTTGATTTTTTAGATTGGAAATTTTATAAGACCCCTCCCCCTCATAATTATTAATCATTTCTCCTTTTAAATATGAGACTCTTCTTTTGTAAATATCAGCTTCCTTTGACTTTTGTTTAAAAATTTCATTATTTTAAATTATTTTTGAACCTCCTCCCATACTCAATAGCCGGATACTGACTGAGCAAGCAGCCTCGCGAGGCTGCCTCGGGAGTTTGCAGGAGAACCGTAGCACACGTTTTGCCGACTCCCAACACTCTTTCGCGTTCAAATTGGAAAAGTGCCGGACCACTTCATTCGCGAACACATATATATATCCCCATGACTTCAAGGAACTGGAACTCTCTCCCAGCCTCTATCTTTCCCAGCACCTATGATCTTCAAACCTTCAAAACCGGGGTGCATAGACACCTACGTCTACACCCTCTCACTTAATCAACTTTCCCTTCTCTTCGGTAATGCAAGGGTCTTTCGAGATCCATAGGGGCTGCATCTTTACTGGTGCACCCCTTCTTGCATTTGATTGCATTTAAAAAAAAACCGTCCTGAGTGAAAGCAGGAAACGACCCGAGGCGCCTTTGAGCATTCACAAAAATCGACAACCAATGGATCAGGCCGAGGCAGCCTCAGGTGAGGCAAAGGGCACTTTTTCCTTGGGCGAGGCACGTACTGACAAACCAGGCATTTGCCTCAAGAGGCTGGCCTCGCGAAGCAAATCCCCAGTCAGTATCCGGCTAATCACTATCAATTTCACATAGTGAGTCATCTTTATAAGGTTGTATATGGGACATTTTGTACAAATCTATCAAAGGGTTTAGGACATATATTGATAGTTCTATTTTTGAACCCATACCCTGTAATAATAATAAAAAAAAAAAATAGCTAGCTTTCACCACCCCCACTCCGAAATTTTATTTGACTAGGTTTTTCAGATAATGATGAGTATTATTTGTTGAAAGGTAGAATATATATTTGAGAGATTTCAATTAAATCTTTCAAATAAATAATTTAAAAAAGTAATTATTAAATACTATTTTAAGAAATTCTGGATCGTCCACTACATCTACTTTTCCTAAATCAATAGTCAAGCTCATTTGCCTGATCTAAATATTTCAACTTGCTGTTGTAATTATGCAATGACAATGCAATCAAATTGTCATCAAAGGGTACGATTCACGCCCATTTAATCAAAACAAACTTTATTCAACATGTACCAAACTGCTCGAAGAGGAATATTGCCAAACCACGAGAGGGTCAAGTCTTGAAAAAGTTTACTATATTCTTCAATTTATCATTTCCTTATTTCTATTTTTTAATAAAACTACATTAAAGAAATATTATATTTATTCATTCTTGACTTTTATAAGTGATATTTTCTGAAACTAATAACCTTATTATGATCAGAAAGAATTATTATTAAAGAATTAATTTATGGATCTGCCACCACTGGATCTGCAGATTGATTAATTAATTAATAGAAACAAAGTGGAGGAAGAAGTTTAAAAATTTCAAAGGCCGGTATGCATTTGTAAATCGTAGTAATTTAGAAATTGTATAGTTTTGAAGGAATTTGGTGTTGGTACTTGGTGAAACATTTTTTAAATTATTGGATAATAAAATACTTGGTAGGTTTCACATTAACATTTCTTATTGTGAAACCTACCAAGTATTTTTTATCCAATAATTTAGTAAATTGTAAGTCAGCGAACGGCTTGAATTATAAAAAGCTGCCAAATGCGAATCGGACTTGCGGACCGAGGGTTCCGAACATCAGTGGCGTAGCCAGAAAATTTTCATGGGGGGCGGGTCAATCGACCAAAGCAAAATTTTAAGTTGGAATTGTTTTTTATTAAAACAAATAGACCAGTTAAATTGTGTTTTTACCCGGAAAGTTTTGGGATAGTTGTAATTTCTTCGACCCTCTATGTTTTTGGGAGAGCTGAATCCGAATTCGAGGTTTGCTAACAAAGTTTCGTGACAGAACATTGTCAAAAATGCAAAAAAAGGTAAAAATTCTCATTTTTCTGGCGGTTTTTTGCTTACAACTCGAAAATTATCAACTTTTCGTAAATAACGTTCCTATTCAAAATGAAAGTTCATAAAATTACATACAAATTTCATCATTTAGGGCTTTTCTCCGACCAAGCGTTCGGACTCAAGCGCTAGTTGAAAATTGGCGTATTTTTTCTGTTTCCCCAAATCCCAAAAACTCGCACTTTTTTCGATTTTTTCCCATTTTGACCATGAAAAAGCACGTTTTCGACAAAGAACACTATACAATTTTAAACTAGATTAAATTTGATACAATTTAAACAAAGTTTCATCTAAATTGGTGCCGCAATGAGGTTGAAGTTTTTCCTTCATAAAATGAAAACCACTCATCTTAGAAACTTGATTACTGTCTAATTCTCTAGGAAATTTTGTTGAGTTGAACGTTTACTTGGACCACTTTTTTGATAAAACTCTTAGATTTATAGATATCCAGCACTTTCCATGGCGGAGAAAAAACCTAAATGATGAAATTTGTAGGAAATTTGATGAACTTTCATTTTGAATAGGAAGGTTATTTACAAAAAGTTGGTAGTTTTCGAGTTATATGCAAAAAATCGCCAAAAAATGAGATTGTTTACCTTTTTTTGCATTTTGACAATGTTCCGTCACGAAATTTTGTTAGCAAATCTCAAATTTATTCATTTCTGACTAGAACCCAATGCTTTTCCCCCTCAGCTATCCCCCACGGGTATAGAATAGAATGTTTGTATAAATAAGAAAAACAATCATATCTCACAAACTAACCAAGATATCGAAATCCTTCTTATATTACGTCCATAAGAAAAGAACAATCGAATTATTCAATTTTTTTTTTTCATAATTTTAAGTTAAGGCATTTCTCAACACTGATAGGTTAAAAACATATAAAAATAGCAAGTTTGGAACCCTTTCACGACATTTAAAGGTGAATTAAATATAAAAAATTTAACCTAATTCTACTTAATGATATCTTTATAGGAGTATCTTATACTCCATTATAAAATTTTTTTTTCGACCCTACAAAAAATTGACCCTCCCAAAATAATCATTCGATTAAAATTTAAATAGAATTATTGTTTTTAGGCACTTATAAATTACAAGTTTATATCTTATTTAGTTCCCGAGCTACGATGCTCTCACAGACAGATATAGAGACAGGCAGATAACAGACATTGTATATACACTATAAGATTCGCTTTACGTTTGTAGGGAATCCTAAAAATAAACCAAGGCCCAGAGATTCAGCTTCAATCATGCATACTATATTTCAGCTAGTTACAGCAATTGGTTAAGTAATTAATTAAATGTTTGTTATGACAATTCGACCTTTTCAATTTTCTGCACTTTTTATCAAAATTTGTAATATAGAAAAAGAAAAATTTAATCAGTAATCATAAATTTTGACATTAAGGCAAACTAAAAATGAACCACAGTATCCGCCGTGATAATAGGCAACACGCTACACCCTAGTCTTAGCCCAACTTTATTTGGCTTACTTTAATTTGGCTGGCTTTAAAAATTATTAACTAAAATAATATTGAGTTATTAGGCAACCCAAAAAGTCAAAGAGAAAACTTTAGAATTAAAAGTAAATAAATAAATAAATTTTCAAAAAATTTCAAAAAAGTGAAAGATTTGTCAGAAGCCTAAGTTGATATAAAAGAATAAGAATTAACAGCCATCTAATACAGGGGTGTCCAATCTTTTGGCTTACACAGCCCACATTTGAAGAAATGATCAATTAATTGTGATTGTTCTAGAAAACCCCAATCCCTTGTTTATTTTTTAAAAGGGTCATGGATATAATAATCTCTGACTAACCATTATCTATTGACATATAAGAACGTTCAAAGATCTAAAAGACAAGTCCTGACAAGTTTTAGTACAGGAGAGAAATTATCAATTAATTGTGATTGTTCTAAAAAACGCAAATTCCTTGTCTCCTTGTACTAAGTATAGACTTGGTTAGTGTCGTAGCATTTAAATTACTGAAATAATAAATATTTCAGCAAATAAAAATATGAGAAGAATTTTTAAATATTCGAAACTTCATTATATATTTTTTTATCTTATATAGTTGGGCTTATAATTATGCTTTTAGTGAATTTTATTTTTGAAAAAAGCTTCATGTATTCTACAAATGTACATTCATATTTCGAAAATGGGATTAAATATAAATGTACATATAATACTCAATGTTTTAAGGAAGTTTATGATTTTATGTTGGACCACACTCAATGGAGTGCTGGGCCGCATGCGGCCCATCTCTAAAAATTTAGGGACAATGTACCGAAACTTGAAAAAATAAGCAGACGTATTCTGATGTGGCCATCCACTTGACTTTACCATACACCCTGGCCCCTCACTTATATTTAATAAAATTATTTATAATCATGTAGGGGGCGGGGTTAGTTTTTGCATTTTTAGACTTCTGGGGTCCTACTGATTATGTATACAAAATTTGGTTGAGTTTGCTCGAATGGCCTAGATTTTTAGTTTTTAACCCCCTCCAACGCCATTGTGGGTCGATATGCACCAAAATCTAATCAGCTCTTGATCTTAATGGACCAAAACTACGTGTAAAATTTGGTTTCCATATTCACACTAGTTTTTGAGCTAGCTCGTCCACAAAAATTTGGTAATGCACAGACAACCAGACTAATAGTCATTTTGACAAAACAATTATTATCTCGAAAAAAATAATTTTTTCGATGTTCACTTATTAGAGCTCTTTTGTAGACCGAAATGCCATGGTTTCGCTCAATTTTTTTAATCAAAATAGTTTCAGCCGTTTTTGAGATATTTCGAAAAAAAAAGAAGGAAAAAACACATTTTTCATGCACGATTACAATACTTGACCATATGGTAAAGTAAAAATGAGCTCATCTCCGAAAATTTGCAGACAGTATACAGAGCTTGAAAAAAAAGAAAGGTATAATTAATTTTTTTTTATTATTGTCCCCTAAGCCTAAGCACGGAGCGGGTTGACACTATTAAAATAAGATTTAAATAAAACAGGTTGATTTCGAATAAGGCGAACTCTATTAGCATAGGTGGTCTGGCCGATTTCTTTGATCTAAACAAATATGACTTTAATTGCGCTGTCGTTTCTTATGATAGATGATCGCGACTTGTTTTGATTTGATAGATTAAATGCTATGACATACATAAAGAGCAAAGATTGTTTATTCTCCATTACAGTAACAAAGAATAAGATTTTTTTCTCTAATATAATTAAAATTATCTGAACCGATAAGAGCAAATTTGAATTTATAAATTAAGGTTTAAGGGCAATCATTTAAAATTTTTAATTTTATACCACAAACTGTCCCTGAAAAGTTCATTCTTGAATTTTCTAATGCGAAGAAATGATTAGATTTTGGACTTTCTACGTATGGTTCCAAAAACATCATTTTTTTTTTTTTTTATGATTTTATTGAAATTTTAATCAGTTTCTATGAATAAAAAATTAAAAATAATCAAACAGGTGTGTTTTGAATTACCATTTAATAAAGTGTATACAAAAATAAATATTTTATTTTTTGAATAAATTTTTATTTAGGGGTTTGACTGAATAAAAATAACATTGAAAACACGGCCATTAATTAATCCTTATAGGAAATAGCGTCAAAAATAATTAACTCATGCAAACAACGTATCGAGTCTAGAAAAAGTTTCACTTTTTCCTCTAATTTTGACTCTACTCCCGTTAAATGTTACGAAGGGTTAGTGATTGACCAGCTTGCATTAAGGTACAAGAAACTGGGCTATCATTAGGACATATTTTTTGTTGAAAAAAATACTTATGTACTTCGGAATACCACAGAGATAAATTAATTTAAAGATTGGCAACACTGGCTCAGAATAAATGCATACAATTGACATGAAGGTATATAGTATATCTTTTGTCAAAAAGCTTCAGGACGATCGAACGTTAAGTAAAACTTTGAACTTATTTTTCAAATTATATACAGTTTTATTATTAATATTATAGTTGAGCATTTATTTAAAAATATTTTTAGAAATTTTCACATAGATTTTTTTGTTTCGATATACATCTTCTAAAATTGTAATTTATTATGGCTGAAAGAGTCGAAGATATTTGCCAGCTTTGTCATTTCCCGAGAAATCACCCGACCCATGGACGTATTTGTGAATATGTTCGCTTTCATCATCCCCTAAGAGCTGGCCCCGAACATGTTCCTTTTGTCGAGATCCTTCGCGGGGCAGAAGAGACTCTAAATTTTATCGCAAGTAAAGTAATGACTCGCTCGTTACGATATATTCGTGATATAGTTCAAGAAAGTTACGATTTCTTAAAATCAGTGAAACAGAGAGGTCCGCTGACTGATTCTCAAGTAAGCAAGATCCCCGTTGTTGAGATTACTGAAGAGCAAATAGAAAAATTCCCAAAGTGTGCTATCTGTTACCTGGACTTCACTATACCTTGCTCAGTGAAACACCTCTCTTGTGGACATCTATTTCATGAAGAATGCATTATACAATGGTTTAGACTGTCAGGAGGTTGCCCCTATTGTAGGGCATTGTTTAATCATGAAAATTTGGAGATCGAAGACATTTATGACGAGTGGCTACTTAAAATGGCCTTATGTCACAGAAGTGCTATCCAACATTTCTGGTATGGACTATTAAATACTATTAGATACTAATACTCGAGACAGAGAAGGCTAATTTTGGGAAACCCATTTAATTGATTTTTGAAAACCAAATTAAACAAGGCAGAAATCTCAGATAACGAAGATTTTGGTACCTTTCACAAGAATTTTGAAGATTTGGTCATTTTGGATAAGATAATGTCATTTTTGAACAGAACTGTTTTTTTTTTTTTTTTTTAATCAACAATTTATGTATATTATTTTTTTAGCAAAATTTTTGGCTCAATATATTAAATTTATTTTCTATCCAATTTTCATTAATTTAATGAAGCGTTTCCTAAACTATAACTACACTGTTAAAGAACAATTGTAAATTTACTATATGTTTATAATAAATAGGATAGGAAATTTATAAGATTGAGTGTAGTAAAAAAAAAAAAAAAAAACTATATGTATTATATTGGTAAAATCACATTTAATCATTGCAAAAATACAAAAATAATTTGCAACTTTACTTTTTTCTTGTATTAATTAGATACATTTTAGTAAAAATTACAATACTGATATGTAATATTACTAAAAGGTTTTGTGGCCGGACTTGCCATTTTTTATAGTAAAATTATAATAAGAAATTTTTAACAGTGTAGCTAGTGGTACCATGATCCTTCAAAAAAGACAAAAATAGCCTTGAATTATTAAAAAAAAAAAAAAAAACGAATATGAACTTTCTTCGATAAATTTAAGTACTTAATACTTTTAAATACTAATTTTAAATAATTAATTCTATTTTAAAATATAAGGATACAAATAATATGTATTAAAAATAGAAAAATGATAAATTTGATTTCGAAGAGAACAGTGAACTTTTCTGATTTATAAACTTTAAATAAACTGCAATGGATCGTTGTTAGACGTTATCTCTAGTCATGTGAAATATTAATATGTTTATTCCTTTATTATTTTAATCAGATTTCACTGGCTATTTGAAGTCAATGTTGATTTAAATTCTTTATAGAGGTATCGACTTAAAACCAAAAATAGCCATTGATTCTCATCTAATACTTGAGGAATAACCATTCTACATTGGATTTTTGACTTTTCGTTTATTATTGGTAACCATTGCTGAAGAGATGGAGGAATCGACCTAAAATAAAGAATAATTCGAGCCCCGGCTGATCCTTTTGTCTGTAATAAAAATAATCTTTTCTTCGTTCCCTAAATTTGAATAAAAAATAATGTTTGATTATTATCTAACACTAAAGGAATATCATTATTGCATTCCATTTTTGACGTTTCGTTTATTATTGGTAGCCACTGCTGAAAACATGGAAGAATCGACTTAAAACCAAAAAGACTAAATTCTTTTTTGATCAACAACTCAACCACCAGAGTTTTTTTTAACAAAAAAGAATTTTTTAATTTCAAGTCGATTCTTCCCCTCCCATGTTTTCATTAGTGATTACCATTAATGGTCAAAACATCAAAAATGGAATGTTTTACTTAGGGAAAGTGGTGTAGGTTTTAAGTGAAACATGATATTAATTAATAAAGTAAAAGGCGTGTAGTTTCACAGTGAATGAAATAAAACTCAATTTATTTCGGATTATTAGTTCATCATCAGGAGTTTACAGATTAAAAACTGATGGAGTAATAATCCGAAATATATTGCGTTTGTATAAAACTCTTTGAGTTTTATTTCATTCACTGTGAAACTACACTCCCTTTACTTTATTAATTAAAAATGGAATGCAAAAAGGTTATTTATTCCTCTAGTATTATTAAGAATCGATCATTATTTTTGATTTTAAGTTGATTCCTCCATGTCTTCAAAAATGGTTACCAATGATAATAGAAACGTCAAAAATGCAATGTATAATGGTTATTCCCCAAGTATTAGATGAAAATCGATGGCTATTTTTGATTTGAAGTCGATTCCACTATGTCTTCATCAAAGGCAACGAATGAGAAAACAACACAGTTGCTATAGTTACTTATAAATTTTCCCTCCTTTCGCATTTTCACAGAGAGAAGCCTGTCAATTCTTAGGCATGTTCTAGTCTCTAAAAGTCATAGGGATAAACGAGGTGGCGAATGCGCTTATTTGGTTAGTAGCTAATTTAATAATAAAACATTGTTAATGAATATTTGAAAATCGTGTGGGTGCTCTGGGCATATCAGGCTTTAGGTAGGATTATTGATTTTAATTTGTCGGAAGTTTTTATTTGGTTGAGATTATGCTATTAATTGCACATGGCTGATAACAAAAATCAATTTTCAATAGATAACGTTTCGGTCAAAAGATAAGTCTTTATCAAGTGGTGATAAGTTAATAAAAATTAAAGTTCATCGTAACGAAATGCAAGGATTAAAAATGCGTCATTCTCTGACCTAATTATTTCTCACTAAATCAATCAACCTTGATTGACAACCAATTGAAAGAATGCTGTATATCTGATAAGAAAATATATAAATATACTTTTTAATCTAAATAAATAATTGGGCGTAAAAAGAGAACTCTTCTTCTAGACTCGGTACGGTCAGTGAACATTTTGAAGTTGAAAATTGAAACTTGGCACAGAGATAAAGTTTATTAAGTCAGATATGTGCTCCAAACTCCTAGCTTTCCATATAACAATTTGATATTTTTCTGATTTTTGAACCTTAAGTTCTGAAGCTAGAAGTCCAAAATATAATCAGTTGATTGTTTTGGAAATACACCAAAACGAACTTGCTATATTCTTGAATAATCATGAAAATCAGAATTTAAACAGACAAGCTCACAGACATACAGACTAGACAGAAAAAAGCATCACATTTGAAGATAATGTTTCTCTACGTTTCTGATATTTCTAAGTAGGGTAATCTCCCCCATCCATCAGGTATCTTGGTTGTTCTCCAAACTGTGGATGTAATTCCCCGCGCACATAAACAAAAGGGCCTTAAATAAGGCATAGGTAATTAAATAAAAAAAATAAGCTGACGTGTTCTGATGTGGCCACCCACTTGACTTTACCATACAACCTGGCCCCTCACTTATATTTAATAAAATTATTTATAATCATGTAGGGGAGGGGGGGGGGTTAGTTTTTGCATTTTTAGACTCCTGGGGGCCCACTCATTATGTATACAAAATTTGGTTGAGTTTGGTACAAGGGCCTAGATTTTCATTTTTTGACCCTCCCCCCATTTTGGGCTGTTAGTTTTTGCATTTTTAGACTTCTGGGGTCCCACTGATTATGTATAATACAAAATTTGGTTGAGTTTGCTCAAATGGCCTAGATTTTTAATTTCTTAACCCCCCCCCCCTTAATTTTGGGTCGTTTTGGCACCAAAATCTAATCAGCTCTTATTCTCATGGAACCAAAACTACGTGTGAAATTTGTTTTCGATATTGACACTAATTTGTGAGCTAGCTCGTCCACAAAAAATTGGTGACGCACAGACTAACAGACATTTTGACAAAACAATATTTATCTCGAAAAATATAATTTTTTCGATGTTCACTTAATAGAGCTTTTTTGTAGAGCGAAATGCCATGGTTTCGCTCAATTTTTTTAATCAAAATAGTTTCAGCCGTTTTTGAGATATTTCGAAAAAAACACTTTTTCCATGCACGATTACAATACTTGACCATACCCTGAATGGTAAAATAAAAAGCCAATTCTGGAAAGCCCAATCCCAAAATTGTCATCTTTAACCCTAAATGACTCAAGGTGGGTGGACAACGTAATCATGTTCTTAAAGTTCATTTCAAAGTCCGCCCCGTTCTTGAGTAATCATGCATATCAGAATCTAGACACACAAGCTCAGGACAGACTGGACAGAAAAAACATCACACTTGAAGATAATTTTTCTCTACGTTTCAGACATTTCTAAGCAGGTTGAGTGAAATACAGAATCCGATAGGAACTTACCGAGCATACCGATTAATATAATCAACGTGATGACATAAGCTTAAATATTGCAATAAAAAAAAAAGGATGACTTAAGAAAAGTTTAATAAAAGAAACCTATTCTATTATAATCGAAAAATGTTTCATTAAAAAATAATATGGACCAATTGACAAACAACCAACTAGATATGCTGTTTGTTTCGGAAGAGGTTGTTGACTTGGCTACCGCAGTTATTATTGACTCATTGCGTAAGTAGAAAAACTTGACATTTGCATTTCCTTCATTTATGAAGAATTCGAACAACCAAATGATTCATTCATTTCAGCTGATTAATCATTCGAACTTTACATTAATGCTTATCTTATTGAGTTTTCGATTTTAGTTTAATCTAAATGATATTTAGAAAATGATTTATATAATATGTATTAAGAAATTTTTTGGCCGAAATTAATTCAATTGTATTTGTGATTTTATACAAATATTATAGGACCAGTAAGAAGCTGTAGGCATTCGGCAATTTGTGTGATTTAGGAAGTTTTGCCCAGCAAATAGTTTGATTTAGAATGTTGAAACTTAGTATAGAGGTGCAATTTTGTCAAATTTCCGCTCATTGGCTACAATTATTCGATAGCTTTGGATATAAACAATTCGATTTATTCCGATTTTTTTTTTTTTTTTAATAATTGAAATGTTAAAAAAAGACATAGGTAGGTAGTTGTAAATATGGACAATGGACAAGGGTACAGAGTGTAGACTATATGTATGTCCAAATTGTAATAATAAATATGTAATTTTAAATTTGGTAAATAAAAAAAATTTTGTTCAAAAATATTTTTCTTATTTTTTGCGGGAATTCTGAATGAGGAAAATTAAAAATCGAATCACCAGAACAAGAAGTCTACGATGTTCTTACCAAAATAGTTTTTGTCACCATAGTCAGAATAGCTCTCAACAATTTTTGCAGAATTTTAAATTCAAGAGTGGTAAAATTAGAGGGAGGTGGCATTTTTTAAAAAATTTGGTGTCAGACTGATGATCTGGTTGGACTAGGACTAGAAATTAGAATTCATAAAAACGGTAGAGCAAAAAATTTAACATTTCCAAGTGAATAGAATACTTGAAGCCCGCGTGGCGCCTGCTAAATGAAACGAGTATAAGATTAAATTAAGTTCGTAGAGAAATTACAATTTTCAAAAATCTACTCAATAATTCCATTAAAGTTTTACTTTATTTACAGATATATTTAAGGTCAATTTATCAGTTATTTTTAACAAAATTCACTAAAATATAAGAGATCAATTATTATATGTTCTTAACGCTTAGATGTATGATAATTCCTTTCTCCCAGAAATGCAAAGTGAAAATTTCTATTTTTAAGTATATAGTGAATGTTTTCTATATTAGTAAAAAGTAACAAGAGATGCGCCAAAGAATTTCAATTTAAATGAGAGTCAAGTGCCAGAAATGAACGAACGATTGGTTTTACAAAAAAATAAAAAAAAAAAAAAAAATAAAAAACTGATAATATCGAATTGCATTAAAAACTATGGTTTACTTATTTTATATCGACAGCTTTGGCGACTACTTTGGTGAATGATTTCTTTCGAAAGAATCGATTTCAATAGATATTGTTAATAAGCTAGTTTCTCATTATTTTCTGATAGCTCCACAATGATTTTTATGTTTTTATTTTATTTTTTTTTCATTTTGTACAATAAAAATGGTTTAGTTAAAATTTTTAATTGTAATTTGGTATGTCTTTTAGGTATTATTTGCTTAAAAAGTCACTTTTGAGGATTCGGATCATGCATGTCCTGTCTTGGAAAATGGTAGATATCTTCAAATCTAAAACTTTAAACAAATAAGCTGACGTGTTCTGGTGTGACCAACCACTTGACTTTACCATACAACCTGGCCCCTAAAATTATTTATAATCATGTAGGGGGGGGGGGGGTTAGTTTTTGCATTTTTGTACTTCTGGGAGTCCATTGATTATGTATACAAAATTTGGTTGAGTTTGATAAATGGCCAAGTTTTTCATTTTTTTCCCCCCCCCCCCCCCCCCCCACCCTTTTTGGGCGGTTAGTTTTTGCATTTTTAGACTTCTGGGGTCCCACTGATGATGTATACAGAATTTGGTACAGTTTGCTCAAACGGCCTAGATTTTTAATTTTAACCCCCCTCCACCCCCATTAATTTTGGGTCGAAATGCACCAAAATCTAATGAGCTCTTAATCTCAATGGACCAAAACTAGGTGTGGAATTTGGTTTCGATATTGACACTAGTTTTTGAGCTAGCTCGTCCACAAAAATTTGGTAACGCACAGACTAACGGACAACCAGACAGACTAACAGACATTTTGACAAAACAATTATTATCTCGAAAAATATAATTTTTTCAATGTTCACTTATTAGAGCTTTTTTGTAGAGCGAAATGCCATGGTTTAGCTCAATTTTTTTAATCAAAATAGTTTCAGCAGTTTTTGAGATATTTCGAAAAAAAGAAGGAAAAAACCACTTTTTCCATGCACGATTACAATACTTGACCATACCCTGTATGGTAAAGTAAAAATTGACTCAAGTAAAACTTCAAGCCAACAAAATTTTACAATATTTTTGACATCTTCAGGGGTCATTTATTCATAAAAACGACTGGATTCGGCGGGTAAGAATTGAACATTCAGGGTGTGTGCTGATCCCATTACAGTATTGGATATGTTATTTGCATTCTGAAATAATGGTCCGAAATGTTCACTAGCTCTCGGTCTATACAGACTATCAAAGCCTTGCTTTCCATATTTTCAACCATTTTTGTGATATTGAACAAAGAAAGAAAGCGAAAATTAAATAGACATACAAAAAGAAACATTTTTTAGAATCCACTTTTTTGTACTAAAAGAAATCTAATATCTATCTATTTGTTCTGTATTGAATAAAAAAAAAATTATATAAATATAAGACAGTGGGCAAATAAATGGCAAAATCACGTCATGTATTCAAGTTACGACGGATTTTTCTTAATGATATAAATGTTAACGGGGTCAGGAAAGAAGCCAAAGTTGAGGAATTCCTGAAAATGGAATGTTTATGAAAAACACAAATTTTAGGGTTTAAAAGGATGTAAGATTCGCAGAAAGATGCTATCAGGGATTGAATTCCAGTATCCAGTAACAAGCATCATAGAGAAATACAAATTGAATAATTTATTATAAAGATTTGTTTTTGATTTGACCGCAAAGGGAATAAGGTATTTCGTTTTATTCAGTTTATAACTTACAAACGATGATGGTATCATATGATGATTCTGATGTTTTGAAAATAGGTTATGCAGGGATCTAATCTATAGGGTTAAAAGAGTTAACCAGGAACTAATCTGCAATTATTTTTAGAACTCTGTTTCGAAGCGCATTTAGCATCCTATAAAAATATAAACTCACCTTTGTAAATTTCGATTGTGAAAACAGGATTCCAAAGCCAAAGGGATTCAAATACAAAAAAAAATATAATGTGACAAACGGCGATAAAGTCAATTAACTTTGGTCGGTTCTAAAAACAGACTAGACATCTAGTTTTTAATTATTATTAGTAAAGAAGAGTAGTTTAAATATATTTTATGATCTGAACAAAAGAAAAAATTAAGTAGTGATGTAATTTACAATTGGAGGAAAAAGTGAAAATATTTTCAAGGCTCGGTATACCTAGGTAGCGGAAATTTTAATGATTTGGTAATTTTTTGTAAGTGAATGAAAGTTGAATGTTGAAACTTAATATTTATAAACAGAGGGGCAGTTTATTAATACAAACTTGTCTGGCAAATTTTATCTCATTATTTAATACCGTTTGATAGTCTTTCGATTTTCTATTTTTACTTTACCTTACAGGTATGGTCAAGTATTGTAATCGTACATGAAAAAAGTGTTTTTTCCTTCTTTTTTTTCGAAATATCTCAAAAACGGCTGAAACTATTTTGATTAAAAAAATTGAGGGAAACCATGACATTTCGCTCTACAAAAAAGCCCTAATAAGTGAACATCGAAAAATTATATTTTTCGAGATAATAATTGTTTTGTCAAAATGTCTGTTAGTCTGTGCGTTACCAAATTTTTGTGGACGGGCTAGCTCAAAAACTAGTGTGAATATCGAAACCAAATTTCACACGTAGTTTTGGTCCATTTATTATTAGATTAGATTTTGGTGCATATCGACCAAAAATTAAGGGGGTTGGAGGAGGGGTTAAAAATTAAAAATCTAAAAAACTCAACCAAATTTTGTATACATAATCAGTGGGACCCTAGAAGTCTAAAAATGCAAAAACTAACCGCTCAAAATGGGGTGGGGGGAGGTATGATCAAAAAATGAAAATTTAGGCTCTTGTACCAAACTCAACCAAATTTTGTATACATAATCAGTGGGCCCCCAGGAGTCTAAAAATGCAAAAACTAATCCCCCTCCCCTACATGATTATAAATAATTTTATTAAATATTATATATAAGTGAAGGGCCAGGGGGGGTCAGATAGGCTAGGCGGTAGCATGACAGCGAGCTAACCAGGGGACCCGAGTTCGAATCCGACTCGAGGCATCCAGCTAAAATCTGACCCCGGGAGTAGAGACAAATTTTAAAAATAAATATATAGTATCGTAAAGTGGCTTATGGCTAAAAAGACCGAAAAGCCCAAAAAAAAAAAAAAAAAGTGAAGGGCCAGATTGTATGGTAAAGTCAAGTGGATGGCGACATCAGAACACGTCAGCTTATTTTCATTTTTGAACCGTAATTTCTGAAGCTAAAATTCTGTCAAATTATAGAAATGCTCCAGAATGAGTTGGATTATCGTGAGAATCAGAATTCAGACAGTAACACAGACAGAAAAAATCTTGAGTGTAGGTAAATGATTTTTCTCCACGTTTCATTTCTAAACTCAGTAAGTGCAACACGTTAAGACATGATTGACCTTTGCTTTCCTGAAAATGAAATAATTTACAAGGCCTAGGATTAAGGTTAAAAAGGTTATGGGCCTGAAACTTAAAAGATTGGTTATAGGATTCGATGGAGGGAAAGATAGATCAAGGAAAATGTATCTAGGCAGGCTCATCTTTTTATAAATTTTGGGCTTATCCATTTTAGCTCTGATAAGATTCGAAAGAGAAACTTAAGCTTTTCAGAAGTTTAATATACAACATGGGGGTCCACATTAACGATCGCTTTTCAACTGCGACAATTTCCAGTTACAAATTATTTTAATTCATATTGAAAATGATAATATTGGAAATCCAATTTAGGTCAGTATTAAATTAGCAAAAGATTTTTCTCATTCAAGGTTAACGATTTTTTGTTCTTTTTTAACCGACTTCAAAAAAGGAGGAGGTTATCAATTCGACTGAATTTTTGTGTGTCTATGTTATCTGATTTCTTCACCAATTATGAACCGATTTCGATGATTTTTTTTTGCATTGGGTTCAGTCCTAGTACACGATTGGTCCCGTTTTTTTTCTTTGGTATTGTACCTTTTTTGATAAGTATGTTCAGGCATAACTTCTTTGTTTATGGACCGATTTCAATGATTCTTCTTTTATTGGAAAGGGGGTACCTTAGAGATGGTCCCATATTAATTTGGTCAAGTTTTGATGAAATAATCAATGACGAAATAACGGAAATCTCCAATTCTTATGAGGAAATAATCGAAATTATAATAAATAAAATCTTTTATTAAAAAAAAAAAAACAATTTTAAAACGTTCATTTAAAACTCGCTAACGTTTCGAGATAATTTTTTATATTCAAAACAATAAGTAATAAATGTTCACTGTTGGTGTAGGTTGGATTACTGATAACCAATCGAATTGATTGGGGAATAATGGAATTGAAATAATTATCGGAAAAGAGGTTTTTTTATCTAATTAGATTTTTCCTCTTATTAAAAACAAGGACTAAAGATGAATAAGGACACTCGATGGTGGAGAAGTAATCTCCGGAATCGAAGCAAAAAATACAATGTATACATTAATTAATGTAAAATAATTGGTTTAATAAAATTTATAAAAAATGTTCACTGTTGGAAAGACTTCTCTTTTAAGTTTACTTAGCAAGATATCGAAAAAATTCAATCTATCGCCAATAGGATTTAAATAGACATGGGTTACATAATGGACAGAAATGAAATCTACCTTACCTGTTACAGAGCAAAAATAGAGAAAAATCCAAGATATGTTTTTTTCTCTATATAAAAATTTTAATTTAATGTGATTCAAAACCTATAGGTAGGTATATTTGATAGAGAAAAAAAATTTCATTTTGTTATTTACAGATTTTCGGACATGTTTTTTTTTTTTTTTTTTTTGTTTAATAAAATTCTTTTTATAAATTGACTGTCCAAAGAATCTCTCCGAAGATTGAATTCTAAGAATTTGTTTTGGATATGTTTTTGATTAAAAAAAATTCCAATGATCTTAATTTGGATAAAATTCCATCCTTCAAAAAGAGTACATAAAAACAAATCCTATACTAATTCAAATTAATGTATTAGTTAATGTAAACTAGTACACGATCTTTATATTGATAAGAATTCAAAAAAAAAAAAAAAAAAAAAACATTATATGGGCCTATATATATATTGCAAGATTTTTCTTTGGGTCTTTTCTATTAGACTGGCATTTAGCCCATTTGGCAGCGGAGTAGCTCTTTAAAGGCAATTTTAAGAGTTCCAATGCATGAATGCATTAACAAGGCTAATCACATAGCATAATTAAATAAGTATATGCAATTTTATTCTCATTACTTGAAATAGAAATTGATTTCCTATATGAATAGATATCTGATATTAGTGAATTTTCACTGATTTTTATGTTTCAACCCTGAATCCATGAATATGGATTAACAAAAAATAATGTCTGAATGAATAAAATGTGTGGGTGGGTTTTGGAAATTCTAGCTATCACAATGTTCAATAATTTTGATATTCTTGAATTTAAAAGTTTTGAATATAATATTAATGTAAACAAAAAAATGAAACAAATTTTAAAATTATTTTTTCAAGAGCGCTTTCAGGATTTTTTTAGCTTTTTCAAAATTTCTTGAAAAACTGGTCACAAGTTTATAACAAATGTAAGACTATTTATACGAGGATAAGTCAAAAATTACCTACACTTTTCGTTCTACAACTTTATTAAACTAAGATAGGAGGCGGCCGCATGCGCATGCGTTGAGTTGGCGCGTCTGTGGTCACGTGTGCGGAATTTAATCACGATCGCGTCAGTTGTCGTCTAGCTACAACAGCATAAGCATGTCAGCTCCCCTATCAGATTGCACCAAAGAGGAGCAACGAGGAGTGGTCAGATTTTTGTGGTTAAATGTATACTCCAAGAAGCAAAAAGCTCTTTAGAATACTGGAAAATAATGGAAGTACTAATTTTAATACTATCATGAAAATATCTACAAAGTAACAATACTGTACTATATAATTGTTGTTTTTTATTAACCACTCAATTACTTAGTCTTTTTGAATCATAAGTACTAAGACTAATATACTTCCCTCTTTATAAAATCGCATCCCAAGCCCTCAATTACGGTTTCCAGCGACATATAATTTTAAAAGATACCTTCATCTCCGAATCAATTCCTGAAATTGATTTCTTTTTCCTTTTTTTTCTTTTTAATGCTTCTTTACAAGAGTTCGACCCCGGAAGACAAGGCCTACCTGCATATTTTGGATTAGTATCATAAAAAAAAAATTATAATAAATATATAAAAGACAAATATGTAGGTAATGTAGATTCATTTTTTATCGAGGATCAGCTTTTCTATATAATGATTAATGACTAGCAACGCCGATTTTTCTTGTTCCAAGGGCTGCCGATATTTGTCTACTTAGCATTAGAGTCAAAATATATGTCAGTTTGATGCCATTTTTTGGTCTAAGTTTAATAGTTACCCATAGATCTGATGGTTTGATGAAATGATCTAAGATACCATAGTTTGTCCTGCTCAGTTAAACTTTGAAAACTGTTTTGTGGATACGCCATTGGATGAGTCAGTTCAATGTTCAAAAGCATAATATATCTCAAAGCGTACTTAACAAATTAATGGATTTTATTAAAACGTTATATTTTTAAAATAATTTAACAAGATTTATATAAATAAGTATAAACAAATTTTAAAATGATCATATGTATTTATATACAATATATAAGATCAAATCTTTAGGATTCGCACAGCAGGCAGACAAATATTTCAAATAGAAAATAACAAAAATACATGACTGATCAACCGATTGATCTTTAGAAAAATACTTTATTTTTATCCTAATGAATCACTGCTTTACTAGGATTTTCATAAATAAAAATTGTTTAAGAAAATAATGAGCAGACAAAAGGAGAGAATAAAAAAATATACTGACATTTTTAAAAATATCGACAAGCTTCTTTAGGAAGCAATTTGGATTATAAAATTTTGAGCTTGAAAAAAAAATTCAAATTTATAAATCAATTAAAATTAATTATTGCCGAGAGTAGAGTTGATGATTATTTAAAAATAAATCAAAGGAGGGATGTATGCGTTTTAATGTAAATAAATATACACACATAAAATACTTTTAATATCACTCTGTATCCGAAGAGTAAGTAAACTTTTTCAATCAATTTATTTCCGAAAGAGTTTTCAAATTATGTCTTAATTTAATTTAGATATAGGTAATATTTACAAGACTGAAGATGAAGGCAAACCTTTAGAAAATATAGTTTCAAACGAGGGGTGATCCGCGATTGGAAGTGGGTGTACTCCTCTTTGGAAGTATTTGAAAGTACTTGGAAATATTTGGAATTGCTTGGAAATATTTGGAAGTGCCTGGAAATATTCAGAAGTACTTGGGAATATTTAGAAGTATTTGGAAATGTTCGGAAGTACTTGGAAATATTTAGAAGTACTGGGAAATATTTGGAAGTACTTCTGAATATTTCCAGGCACTTCCAAATATTTCCAAGTACTTCTAAATATTTACAAGTACCGGGGCAATTTTGAAAGTTTGCTCGAAACAGAAAGTAAGTCCCTTCTATGTGGTCTTAGAAAGAGAAAAGTATATTCAGAGCTTATGATTTAAAAAAAAAAAAAAAACAATTATCTGTTCATTTTTAATTATTTTAACAGAACATAACTTATTATTAAAAAGTTATTAATATTTATCTCTAGCATGAACTTTCTTTAAAATTCAAAAAATTCACTAAAATTTATTGAACAATTACTGTTTTCGTTTAGACTTCGAGTATATTCGGCACTTTTTAATTTTTTTCTAAATAACGGGGACAAAATGCCAAACTGTCCGGGACGCCCTGATTATACCTTCAAACGGGGTCTAATTGAAAAGTTTTTATTTTGCCGAGAGTAGCAGAGTTGTTGATTCATAAAGATAAATCAATGCGGTTGTCCACTGATTGATGCAAATAAACATATACATATATACTATATATATAAACCAAATACTATAAATAAACTTCGCTTGCTATAATAATAAAACGGATTTTTTTTTTATATCCAATATGGTAATTGAACCTATGAGAACAGATAAAATATTTCTAATTAAAAGACTGGTGATTAAGGTCAAACTTTCGAAACTATAGTCTCAAACAAATAAATTATATGAATACATATTTATATTTGATATATATGTTTATATGCATCAAGCAGACGACAACCTCATTGATTTCTCTTTGTGAGTCCCGGTTAAACCGTGATATATGGTAAGCTTATATAGGGGAGTATACTATAATACATATTAAATTTAAAATGTTCAAGGAAATAAGTCCGTTGAATTAATAAATAAATATCTCTAAGTTGTACTATATATTTCAAGAAAAGGATGTCGACATCCATTTTATGTATACTTATAGAAAACATTTGTAATTTTGACTTGAATCGGGATATGAGTCATTTTTGTGATGTTTTAACCCATATTTTTGATAAAGTGAATTTTTAATAAAATACTTGAATTCTTGATTAAACAAGTTGGCTAACTAATCCGCCTGCAGGCTGAGGAGTCGCTCTTGCCGAAGCCATGAGCAGCAGCAAGTTTATATAATCCGAGTCAGATTGGTTGGCTTTTTTTATCAACTCATTCGTAACTATTATATCTCATCAACACCTGGATATAAAAACTTGAAATTTTGCATTAAGATTTTATTTAGAATTTAGCCTAAGTGAGAGATAAAAAGGACTGAATAATAGGGGTTGAATTTTGTTGAATCTTTTGAAAAATATCATTAAAATATAGAGCAATGAAATTGTAATTTTCTAAAGTTAGGTAACAAATCAAGCTTTGTAATCAACAGATACATCAGGTGATAATATATAAATTGTGTGTCATTCTGTTAATAAATAAATAAATAAGATGATGTAAATAATCATTTTTAGTTTTTAACATTGTAATTTGTTATTTATTTTAAGTCATTTTTTCAGCCTAAAGTACCTATTAATGAAATTATTAATTTACTAAAAGATAACTAATGTCTTGAAGGAACATATCAACTTATTCTAAGATGATTTTTTTTGTTTGCCACGGATATATACTATATTATATGTACCTACAGAGTACAGTGTAATTGGGAGGAAAAGTGAAACTTTTTCAAGATTCGCTATGCTGTTTGCAGTTTTGATTTTTTCTATAGAAAAGGATTAAAATCTCTTTTTTTCCTTTTTTTTTTATCAGGAAATTTTGGAGTTAGAGAGCCCAAAATGTAATGAGTTCTCAGTATTGGACATATAAATATTTTAGCACAAGCAAGAACTTTCTAGGACTTTTCATTCTTGAGTTATTCTGAGTATCAGAAAATGATTTTTCTTTACGTTCCAGAAATCAGAAAAAAAAGAAAAAAAAAATTGATAATTTTTGAGTGAATTCAATACTAACCCGTGTTAGATTTTTATAAGAGGTCCTGTTTTTAGTGACCGGGTCTAGAACTCGGGCTTGCTACTCCCGGAGCAAAAAACTTACACTGTCACCAAATCCTAGCCCAAAAAATTAATCAGGTAATTAAAACAAGAAATGATGTATGAAATATATATGTATGACCGCCCTATTTACAGGTGGGAAACAAGCATCTAGTACTTATATAGTATGGAAAAATCAATCGTTGTATGGTAAAAAAAGAGAACGGTTTAAACCTTTGAACTAGAAAGATGAAACCTGACGAAATAAACTTGGTAATCGAATTTCAGATCATTAGCTGCAACTATTCAATTATACTTTTTCTGAATTTCAGTATTTTTTATTGGGAAGTTCTGAATGTAAAAAATTGAAAAATTTGAAGTGAATTCTATACTCGGATTATATGGTGAGTCAGGGATATCGAGTAATCAAGAGATTACAAATTAAATTTAAATTGGAAAGCAATTATGTATAAGCTAGGGAATGTATCTATTTTTATTCAAAAGGAGAGAAGTTTACAGAATTAATTATTCATATTTCCAGGGAATGTGGCCATGAATGAAATGCCGGACTTATTTGGTATATATACTAGAGATTTTCCTCTTAATGATGAAAGAGAATGAGAAATAAAAAGAAAAATTGATGGTTTTGTTTAATAAATTGAATATAATTTTTATAGGATTTAAATCAAATTATGTTAGAAAGTGAATAGAATGGAGGAAACATTGACAAATTTTTAATGATGAATTAATTTAATGAAAATTTTAGTAATTTTGCATTTTTATGGTTAATATAAGATTTGAGCCAGAAAGCTGAACTTTGGCACAGAGGTGGAGTTTATTAATACAAACTGTTGTGTCAAATTACAGCTTTTTATAACATTTAAAGATTCAATTTTTTTCCTCCATTTTCAATAATCAAGCTCAAAAATTAAAGGGTTTTTGTTTTGGAAATACATTAATTTTGGCATCAGAAAAACTTTCTACGACGTTCTGTTCTTGAGTTTATCGAGGAACCCAGAGAGGCGCACATGTATGTAACATTTATATCTACGTCATGATATTTTTTGGCAGAAACTAATGACCCCATTTTGGATTCTAAGAAAAATAAATCTTAGTGCTTGAAATAGCTACATCCCTATTTTGCTGAAGGGTGTGTCAAACGCCCATCATTCGAAGAGATCCTGGAAACGAGAACACGTGAAAGGGAACGAGAAGGATAAACCCGAGACTTCTCTTGAAAAAAAAAAATCCAATAAATAATTAGACTCTAGACTAAGTTATTAGCTGTGTATTTATAGGGCATAATTATTTATTTGTTCATGTAATATTTGAATTAGTGCTTGCGGAATCATCGTATTAAAGATTTCACTTCGATGAATTTTATTTTATATTTTATTAGTATTTTAATCCGAAAATAATATTGTTAAGTATCAAATTGATCACAAATGTTCATTATTAAAATCAAATAAATAAATCTACTCTTATTAAACGAGCAAAAATTGTTTATTTGTTTGTATATTTGTATCTTAGTTCTATTTTGAAAACGGCTCTACCGATTTTGATGAAACCAACTCTATTAACAAGTTTTGAGGATGAGAAAACGATCTGGCTAGGTCTGGACCTCGACAAATTTTATCTTAATTGATCTTTTCTTAATTAAAGTAATTATTGATAGATGAAAATCTCAATAAAAAAGTTTTTTTTTACATTTTTTCAATTATCTTTTATTTATTAATTGGTTTTTTTAATTTTAAAACCCACTAATAGGTTATAGCAGGGGTCCAGGGGCGTAGCGGGGTTGGTATGGGGGTAGGGTCCAGGGGGTGGTGTGCAGTGATGGTGTGGTTTTTATCAGAATTTTAAATTAAAAATAATATTAATATATAACTTTTAAATGAAGCAAAAAGTTGCCGAGCATCGCTCGGTGGCTCCAGGTACTAAAATAAAAAAGAGCATACACTAAACGATTACATTTATGTGAATTTTATAAAAATTAAATTTAGGATTCCCACAGATTATGTGAACAAAATTTGGGTGAGTTTGGTCCAAAGGTCAAGATTTTCATTTTTTTTTTACTCTCCCCCCATTTCGGGTGATTCGTTTTTGCATTTCTAGTCTTCAAATTAACAAAGAAAATTTGAATTGATTTTAAAATGATTATAATTTTTTTTAAAATCTGCCATTTTTCTTTGCAAAAGATTCAAGCGGTAGCACTGCCATCTATATCTAAGTAAAATACGCCCTATCTAGAAAACATTCTATTCTATTAATATAGAATAGATAGATATACATAGGAGGTTTATTGAATAAAATAAAAGATCATTATCTAAAATAAACTTCCAATATCCAAAGATATTCACGAAAATGTTTTGTTCCCTAGAGTAGGGCTTCTCAAACTAGAAGTCTCGTAAATAATATTGAGAATGGAGGTAACATTTCAAAAAATCATTAGGTAACACCATAGAGTAATATAGAATGGAAGGCTCCATAAGGAGCCAATGTATTTTAGCTTCCACTCTATATACTCTATAGGTAATACTTATGTAATTAATCATATCCTTTATTTTCAAAAACAGTGATATTCATTGTAGTGGCTTTTGGACTAAATTCGTTTGTTAAACACGGTTTGCACAGAAGAGGATGTCTCGAACCTAGTTCCTGAAAGAGGTTTGCTCAAAAAAGGTAGATGCAAAAACCGGTTAATTGCTATTTATATATAATTTTAGTACCAAATGCATTTATGACGTAGAGTGAATAGTCGTGAAAAAATGTGTAGGATCTAAAGAGCTCGTATAAAAAAAGTTTAAGAAACCCAGCCTTAAACCATTTTGAGTAGCGTATATTGGCAGATAAGTCATCAGACAAAAAAAATTCTCCACTAACGGTTATTTATAACTATTGAATTCATCTTAGTTATTTCTAGGCACGCAAAATGAATAAATAATTTTCATAGGTAGGTGCTACATTAGATTGCATTATGTCCAAAAAAAGAATCAAATATTTTTATTGCTGTAGACATCAATTCATTTTAGGTAACAAAACTATTAAACTATATCCAGGTATTAAGATTACCAGAAGTGGCAAAAATAGCACGTTTTATAAATCACCTTTAAATATATCATTAAAAGGTATTAACCTTGATTGGGAATAAATTTTAACTGGAATGAATGAATATAAATATAGATTGCGTAATTCATTAGGAGAAGTGAGAGTTTAGAGAAGAGAGGGAGAAATTGGCAGCTTACTTTGCCTTAATAGAAGAAAACAAATGAACCTGTCGAGAAAGGAGATGAGGAAAGTTATTGGTCAAATTATTTTAAGAAGTTAGAAACACTAGGAAAATTCATCATGATAATCTTCAAAATATAAAAGAGGAAGTTTCTATATTGGTAAGTTAGGTAAGTATATTTCGAAGCTAGAAAGTAATCTTGCTGTATCTCGAAATATGGAACTTTACAGGGAAGTCAAATAAACTGACAAGTTCTGATGTGGCCATCCACTTGATTTTACCATACAACCTGGCAGTTTTTGCATTTTTAGACTTCTGGTGTCCCACTGCACTTGTATACAAAATTTGGTTGAGTTTGCTTAAATGGCCTAGATTTTTAATTTTTAACCCCCCCTCCACCCCTCTTAATTTTGGTTCGATATGCACCAAAATCTAATCAGCTCATAATCTCAATGGACCAAAAAAACTACGTGTGAAATTTGGTTTCGATATTCACACTAGTTTTTGAGCCTGCTCGTCCACAAAAATTTGGTAACGCACAGACTAACAGACAGACAACCAGACAACCAGACAGACTAACAGACATTTTGACTTAACAATTATTATCTCGAAAAATATAATTCTTTCGATGTTCACTTATTAGAGCTTTTTTGTAGAGCGAAATGCCATGGTTTCGCTCAATTTTTTTAATCAAAATAGTTTCAGCCGTTTTTGAGATATTTCGAAAAAAGGAAGGAAAAAAAGCACTTTTTTCATGCACGATTGCAATACTTAACCATACCCTGTATAGTAAAGTAAATAATTGCAAGAATTTCTATGAATCTATTTAATTCTGAAAAGGGAGGATTTCGATCTTTTTACAGCATGTATCGTACATTTAAGGCAAAATTTTTAAAATTTCGAATGACGTATGTAAATAAAAATTCAACGTAGGAGAAAGAGACCCAAACCACTCGACGGAGATTTTTTCTGATTCTAATGATAGGTATACGATATAAGTGATATTCTTATTTTTTCGAGAAACAGAAAAATTGCAACCTAACGTCGATATGTTCACTTATGGTATATACTGTTATGTTTGACACTTTAATCTAGAGATTTTTTTGCAGAGTTGGTGTAAATGAACCTGCGGTATTATAAGTCTAAAAATCAATTAACCAAATTTTAGGCTCTTTGTCTAATCAGACGAAGTTTTTCATAATTGGTCTAAATGACGCTACGGAATTATTGGACTAAAAATCAGCTACCCATAATGGGAAGTGGGTAAAAAAAATAAAATTCTAGTCGCTTTTGGATTGATATTGACAAGATTTGGTTCATCTTTTTTATTAATATCAACACCTTGGCGGGATGGAAGGATGGGTGTAGAAATATTCTTCTTTAAGTTTCAATGGGAACTCTAAAAAGCCCCCCGTCAGGTCAAGGTGCGTCAGCTTGTTAATAATAAAAATAATAATATTAGGGTTCCGTTTTACGTATCTAAGGAACCATTAAAATGAAAAATTATTCTAAGTTAATTATTTAAGAAAAACTGATCCAATGTCAGAAAGACGGACTAGAAATAAAGTTATAGATCAATAAGGTGTTAGGTAAATATTTTATTCCGATAGAAAATCATAAGGCTATAGTTTGATAAATAATTTAATTTCAAGTCTTAACCCTCATCGAAGGGATGATTGATTATGGTCTTGTTAAAATAATATATGTAAATAGGTAATTGATATATTCCATATAGATATTTAATTAAATGCTTAGTATTTCAAAAAAAAATTTAATTAGTCTTTTATCAAGGACCAAATTAAAGTATTTTGAAAATATAACAAGAATAAAAATCTTCTAAAGTTGACATTTTGTCGCTTCCGAACAATTATTAATATTTTAAATTGAACAAAATTTTCAAAAAAAAATTTTTTTTTTTTTTACGCCCCCCCCCCCCCCCCCCAAGAATTGAGCCTATCCAAATTAATCACTCTATGAAAATTATAGGATTAAGAGGATTCCGTTTTACATTTTTATAAAAACTTAAAAGAAGCCAATTTCTTAAATGAAGTATTTTAGACTTACTATTTAGCTCTTTAGTACTATGCTGATATCTCGATTCTTACCTGAAACAAAAACATATTTATTAATATTTGATATTAAATATTTTATAATTATTTTAAATATTAATAACGTAAAAGTAGGTATGTCTACAAAAAGAGTCTATGTGTAGTTCTAACTTTATTACCTATTAAATATTAAAAGATATTATACTGCTCACACTTTTAATACATATTAATTAAGTTGTCGTAACTATATAAAACAGGGAGAGATTTAATATTTAAAAAAGGTTTAAAAATACTTAATAAAAAGTTATTTTGTTCGGAAATAGGTGCTAACAGGGATTAGCTGTTTTCGCATTTTATTGTAAAAAGATTATTCATATTTACTAACTATATTGATTATGAAACAGATCAACAGATGGGCACTAAATAGATTACACAACAACCCTTCCTTATCATGTTCTTATTGATAAAAACAAAAACGATATTTTGTTATAAAGGCGATCACTTAAAAATATACAGTAATTGGAAGCAAGTAAAAACTATCCAAGATTCGGTAACTTATGAGTAGATTTTAGTGATTTAATAATTTTTTTGTCAACGAATGGTTTGAGTTAGAAAGTTGAAACTTGGCGCAGTTTATTAATACAGATGGTTGTGCCGAATTTCAGCTCATTGGGTAAAACCTTTCAAAAGTTTCCCTTATAATAATTCGAGATTTCTTTAGGCATTTTAAAAAGGAAGTTCTTAAGGAGGTTCTTTCGCGACAATCCACACAAAAAGTTTTAGCCTCGTAACCACTCTATAAATATGAACGGAAGTAAAATTTTAGGTTATGTTTTTTTAAAGTGACTGTACCACTCACACTACGAAATCTCTATATGGATACAGACATATTTGCCGGGTCGTTTCCAAGCCATTGTGCTTATAACCCCTCCGCTAAAAATAATCGCCCAAATATGTTTTTTTTTTGTTTTTTATCAAAACTACGTGGTAAATAATTTATATATATATTTTTTAATTTAGTCCGAATATATTATTCTAACAAATATTAGTTTTTCATCAAGATGGTGAAAGTCCTTCAATGAAAAAAAATAAAATAATGATCATATCCCCACCCTTTCCCTATCTACCCTATGTAAAAATGTCATTTTTAATTGCAATTATTTCATGTTTGGTGTGGTAAATCGTCTTCAAATTTTAACAGTATGTGTATTATGCTTTTAATGACTTAGGTATATTCCAAGTTTCAAATACTTTTTGAATTTTTGCATTTCTGAAAGAAGTACCTTAATTTAGAAAGGCCGAAATCTTAATGCTTTGGAAATATAAATATTTTGGCATTAGAAAAAACTTCTACAACATTTTACTCCCATGTTATTATGAGTATCGGAATACTAAAAAAAAGGAGTAAAATCATACTTTAAAATTATTTTTCTCCACGTTTAAAACATTTCTAATCAAATAAGAAAAAAAATAAAAATTTTCCAGTTAATTCATAACTTATGACAGGTGGTAAAAAGGATAGAGTTTATATATTAACTACTCTATTATAAGTTTAGAGAAGAAATTGGGTACCTATTTCATTCACTTGAGATCATAGCTATACAATAATTTAATTTGATAGAAATACAAACATGAAAAGGAAAGATTAATGAATTCCTTTTTTCGTATAGTGCCTGGTTAATAAATTTTAGATTGATTTACTTTTTCATAGAATTTTTTCTTAACTACTAATGATTTTTTCTAATCTTTCAAAAATCAATGTGTTGACAGAAAGTGAATGATAAATTAATGCAAAGCGTAAGCGAAGCGAGTCTCTTTTCTTTTTTTCTTTCTTTCTGAAACTTTATCAATTAGAGAAATCACTTTTTCTGAACGACCAACCCAACAGTGATTGGATCTGTTCAAGGAAAAAGAAAGAACAAATTTACGATTTCTTTCGTATATTTTTAGGGGCTCCACTCGATTCAAGTGCCAGTCATCTGTTTGAAATAAAATTCAAATTAATTTGTGTTATTTATAATTCAGCTATTTAAATATTTAAGCTAAATCAAGTTTTCTTAAAGGAGACAATAAAAGAGTGTGTCTTCTGCTGGAAAAATTTACTTTTAATTTACTTATTATATAAATTAATGTTTTAAGTTTATCATTTTATATTGGGGCACATTCATTGCATTGCTGGGCCGTATGCTAGATAATAGCCGATTAAATTTGAAGTGTGAGCGAGACTTGAATGAACCCCTGGCTCCGCCGTGGTAGTAGGCTTCCCGCTACACCCTAGGCACCTAGGCCAACCGATTCCTTTTCTTTTGCTTATTTTAATCCTCTATAAATTAGTGGGAAAAGTGAAAAACTTTTTAAAACTCGATACGTTTTCTTAACATTTTAATGATTTGGAAATATTTTAGTCAGCGAACAGTTTGAACTAGGAAATAATTGAAATAGAGGAGCGTTTTATTAATACAAACTTGTGTGCCTTTAAGCTCATTAGTAGAGACCGGATTTTTATGCAGTAAAAACTGCCAAAATATGGAGTTAAAAAGGCTGAAATATGCAAGTAATATGCAGAATACGTTGAAATATGCAAATATATGGAGTAAAAATTAGCAAAATAAATTTTTTATGAACTAAAAAATTAAAATTGAAGACAAAATGACTATATATTTGAAGGAGTGGTATGAAATAAATAAAAGGATAAAGTAAGCTATAGACACCAAGTGTCAAATATGTACTTTTATTGAGTAAAAAATTTCACAAAATTCTCATTTTAATTAATATATTAAAAAATCTTTAAACTCAAAGAAATAATAGGTGCTCTTGAATAAAATCAATATAATATTTCAAAAAATGTGATCGAAAAAATACTGGGGGAAGGGGTTAGTTTTATTTAACAAATTGTAACGATTGTATTTTATTGCTTTTATTTTATTTTTTTATATTAACAAGATTTTCTTATTGACGTACAAATAATAAACTAATAAAATAATACAAATATTTTAACGGCTATAATCTGATCTCTACACTAATTTGCACACTTTCACACATACACACGAACACTCAATGACCAAAATGGGCTATAGTTACCGAAGGCCATTAAAAAAAAAAATAATAATAATAAAGAAATAAATAAGAAAGGATCTCAAAACTAATTAAAATTTGATTGTAATTGTGAATAATTTATGTTTACAAGTAATTTTCTAAATTATCTTCAGGTTATTATGTCTACGGTCACTTAAAATTGATTTATATGATAAAAAGGAGCGCTCCGCATTCTCAAATGTAATGGTGACAAATTTAAAGGAAGGTTATATATATTTCTTCATTTTTTTTTCATTTTTTCTCTGAAAATTTACTTTTAAAAAATCTGTATTTGGCGTGAAATAGGCAATATTTGACAAAAGATCCTTCAAATATTCAATTTTATGCAACATTCTTCAAATATGCAATATTACTCAAATATGCAAAAATATGCAGTATAAAATTTAACCTACAGTATCCTAGATGCATAATTCGGATAGATAAATAATTGATCCCCTGAGTCGTATGTGGCGGCAAACAAAATAAGCAAATGCATAGGAATCTGGTCTCTACTCATTAGCTACAATCATTCGATGGTTCCTCACTAAGATATCGACTTTTCTGATTTTCTAAATCTTTGAACCGGTATTTCTGAAGATAGAAAGCACAAAAACTAAAAAAGTTCTTCGTTTCGGAATTATAAATATTTTGTTACCAGAACTTTCTTCTATGATTCGTTTCTAAGTTATGTTATCCTCAGTATCTTAATGTAGGCACAGACAAAAAATGGTTGTTCCCCACGTTTCTTTAATTTCTAAAATATGATAGGAGTAAAAAAATTATATTGGGCCCGCTTATACAGATAGAAAGGTTATTGTATTGTTTCCAGTTTAAACAGATTATTTCATTGTGTGGTCAAATAAGGAATCGGGAATAAATTTGGTAAAAAGGACGCGGGATAACAGAATCTCTCCCACTATCTCTTTACAGCTAAGATACTGCGAAAAAACAAGTCTTGACAAGTTTTCTCGATTGTAATTTTTCGAAAGTTATTATATTCTAGGAAAATCCATGTGCACCTGAACCAAAATTAGAGATATTCTTTATATTATATCCCACCCAAAACACGTCTGTGAAAAAACAGGCCAAGTTCAGGGAAGTAGTGAAATCTAGGATGAAGCCAAATTAAATTCACCAAATATGATTAAGTTCCCATTATAAACTCTCATTGGTACTTTCAATAAAAATGCACTCTTTCCATTTTGAATGACAACCTAGACATAATGGATTCTAAATTTTTAATTTAAATTATTTTCATGAAACTTGATGGCTGTTACTGATTATGCCATTGGGGTAAATGACTAAATTCATGACCAGCTAGGTTTCATGAAAATATAAAAATTTAGAATCGATAAAAATCTAGAGTGTCATTTAAAATGGGAAGAATGTATTTCTATTGAAAGTGCTTTTTTGAGGTGTGGTTTATTTCATGATGCTGGATGGAATATCTAGAAGTACCTGATAGGTTTCGATGACCTGACACTCAGTTAGTCAGTGCCAAAATTGGCTATTTTCTTAGGTCCATATCTCAAAATCTATTTATGATATACCATATATTGAAATTTGGTACTCTCTACAAGATCGATTAAATAATTAAATGTGTATAATTTCAGCTCTGTATCTCAAATGGGTTCATGAGGTCCAGGGGGTCAAAAGGGACACGAAATTGTTCGTGTAATTAGCGAACAGTGTGAGCACTCGAACTTGGCCTGCGCACTCTGTGCGCTAGTGATTATAAACCAAGCAAAAAATTGCACTAAACAAAAATTTAAAATCAAAATAAATATAATTTTCGTATGATATAATTATAGTGTACTAGATGGAGGAGGAGCTATCAGCCAAAGATGGAATCACTGGGTTCAATAAAATACCTTTAATAAGACGTTTCGGCCTGAATTTTATTTGGCCAAATAAAATTCAGGCCGAAACGTCTTATTAAAGGTGTTTTATTGAACCCAGTGATTCCATCTTTAGCTGATACCTCCTCCTCCATCTAGTACACTATAATTATATCATTTTAAAAGAAAGAATTCAATCAATCTTTTTCGGACAAATTCTAAGATTTTAGTAGAAATATTATTAAATTTCTATATCAGAGCTGACTGCCCGGATAGCGTGTTAGTTCTCAGGTTCGACTCCTGGGGGATGAATCCCCTCTGATATCGCAATTTAATAATATTTCTACTAAAATCTTAGAATTTGTCCGAAAAAGATTGATTGAATTCTTTCTCTTTTAAAATACATCTTGGTTAATCTGAACCCGAGCTGATTTTTTGAAAAACTACCAACTATTTTCAAAAAAAAGATGCTCAAAACTTTAATTATATAATTATATCATACGAAAATTATATTTATTTTTGATATAATTATATTTAAATAAAAATCGAGTAATTTTATTTATTTGAAACACGATTTCATTTTAAATCTACTATAGAAGTAGAAAATAAATTTATCTAAGGAATGAATTCAATAGAAATTACCGTACTGAGAAATTCTCTATAAATTTTAAGCTTTAACAGCTTCTTATCTATTTATCTATTTATCAGGTGTACGTACTCTCTATTTCCAAATCGTCATAATTTGCAGATTTGAGATTTGGCAATTAAGATAAAAAGTTGGAACTTGGCAAAGAGGTGCAATTTATTAACAAATGACTCAAATAAAAGACAAAAAAAAATGAAAATGATTTATGTCCACGTTTAAGTTATTTTACAACTCGAAAAAAAGTGAAAATACGTAGCCCCCACCTACGGTACCGAGAAATTCTCTATAAGCTCGAGGTCATACAACCCCAGCTTATTAAGAGAAAATAGCTCTGGAATTAAGGGCCAAATCGTCGAGATTTTAATTAAAAATTGTGATTTAATTTTTAATTTCAACATGGGAGGGGGATCCAACCAGAATAAATATTCCGATCCATGAATCTGAGTATGAAAATTTCAAAAGCAAAACATTATTTAATATTTTACCCAGTAGCCTATATTCCCAGTCAAATATTTATTTATTTTTCTTGACCATGGCGGTTTCCTGCCTATTTATTTATTTATTTTTTATTCCTTGACTATGGCAACTTCCTGTCTACTTATTTATTTATCTGTTTTTTAAATTATTTATTTTTAAATTCAAACCCAGTGACATATTCTAACTATTTATTTTTTGTTTTATTTATTTGATTATTTATTTATTCTTCCCAGTGTATTTATTTATTTATTTTTATTGTTTGGACGAGATGCGGTATTCCCTTTTATATTGTTATTATTATTATTTTATTCTTGGTCGCAGCATACTAAGGTTTGACACCGTTCTGCTGTGGCCACACCCTGAGCCACTCAACCGGAACCTGAGTGGCAGGATCGGAGGGCTATAAGGGGAGATGTGGAGGCCCTTTATATATATTATTTCAATATTTCATTTTTCCTCCTTTAATTTAAATATTAAATAATAAAGATTCCAAATCCGTTCTAAAACTTAGTCTCAAAAGGCCTTTGATAATAAAAATATATGAAAGAGGTAAATCTAATTTGTAGTATTGTTTATTAAATTTCTTTTGGAATTCGTTTTCAGAATTCTGTGATAAAATAGAAAAAAAGCATATATGCTTTAGTAAAAGGAACATTCTCTGGTCTACGAGGCAGAGTTTAAATTTATCCCTGGGCAGAATCGGCCAATTTATTTATGAAACAGCTTCTCTGCTCAGCCTAGCCTCGACCCTTGTCTGATCTAAGAATCGGCTCCATGTATTTTGCTTTCTTTATCTTTCGATCAAGGTTCCAAATTGCTAAAATAGAAGATAACCACGAGGATAAGGGAAGAAGGTAATAAGAATCACGATTATATTTTATTCTAGTTACTTATAATGAAATTATTAAACAAATATTAAGCAATTCTACGGTAACTGTGGCGCCGATATCTGACGATGGATTCTTATAGTACCTACTAAAATAAGACGAAAATGAAGAATAGCATTTTTTTGAGATTTCGCTTAGTTTTCAAGATATCGAGTTTTAAAATAATGTTTTTTGTATTTATTTTATTTTTCAATTGTTTTTTTATAGAAACCACGGAAACCGTAGTATCACGGGGGTTCCGTGTGGTGCCGCTACTGACGTAGGATTCTTTTGGAAAATGAATATTAATTAAAAAAATAATTAGTAAATGTCCCAAAAAATTCGAATATGTAAAAGACGTTGCTAACGCCAACCTAATCGCCTAAAATCCAGCCCGAAATGAAGTTATACGAGCGAACCGAGCCTGGATATATCTTAACCGAATCTTTCAAATTTTGTTCGGGAACCCATTTTTTTATCTAAATGAACCGAGATGTGAATAGAACGGACTATGAAAAGTTCTTAAAGACGCCCATTGGCGATCACGTGAGACAATTTGAGACACCACAGCCCGTAAACTCAATTTCAGTTCAAATTTGTAGTTTAAAATTTTATTTTTACTTTCCGACTTATTCTGTCTAGTTCTAAAAGAATCCGTCGTCAGATCTCGGCGCCACAGTTATCGTAGAATCCCCAAATATTAAATAATGAGTAACAATGTATACTTGAGATAATAAGTTGATGATTTTTTTCCAAGAAAAAAAAATTCATTTACATCATGTATAAATTTTTAGGATAGCAGAGAGAATAAGGGGAGAGCCAAAATCGAATTCTTAGTTATGAAAATACAAACATTTTGGCACTTAGAAGATTCTATGAGTTATTGTGGAAATCAGAATTCAGATAGACAGACCCCAAGAGACAAAAAAAATATGATTGAAAATTATTTTTCTCCTTTCTCCAAAATCGAATAACTAAAAAAAAAAAAATTCGCGTAAATTCAATAAATCGAGCCGCCTGTCGAGCATACCGAATAATAACTATTTATTTGTTTATGAGAAAGATGTATATATAAGCATCGAAAACATTTACGATCTTAGGGGCGGAATTGAAAAAGTGAGTGGGTTTTTAAATTTTTATGTAAGAAAATCACAAGAGATTGTCTGTCATCTATTAAATCAGAGATGGAATGTATTATTTTTAATTGTTATGTCTGGAACTCGGTTTCACTCCCAAAAGGGGTAAAAAAACATCTGATATATAATTAAAAAAATAATCCATTCCATCTCGGATCAAATAGATGACAACCTCATGTGATTTTGTTAGAAATTTAAAGTCTATTTCTATCGGCATTTTGAAAAATTGTTCTGTTTTTAATTTTCAGGGATTTGATTTTATTCAAAAGAATTTGTGGATGCCTCTTGAAAGGAGTGGACCTAGAACTATGAAAATTATGAAATCTATTAGAACGAATTTATTTTAGACTAGTGCTTAGAATTTGTTAAATATTGTAATTTAATCAGAAAATTTGGAAACTCAAAACATTTTAATAAAAATATATGGTTTGGCTGTATGTTAAGATTTAGAATCAAGTGAGTGAGAAATTTTTTAATGATGTAGATCTTTTGAGTGAAAAAAAAGTTTTGCTCCTCGGGGGGCAAGCCAAATGCCCGGATTGCATTTTTTGACATTCGGGTTCAATTCCCGAAGGTAAATCAACCCTTCTGATTTAATCAAAATAATCCATAACAGGGCAGATTTAGTATAGTTGACTATTTTTCTTGATTTTCTATATTCTAATCTATTTCTGATCTTTTCAACTAACATCATTTTAAAACTAATTATTTACAAAGTCGAGATCTTGAGGGTATGGCCGATAAATGCTTCTTAGGAGCGCCTGTCGAGTCCTTAAGTAAATCGTTGATCCAAGTACGGACTGTAGGAAACAATGTGCACTGGAACTGGCTGATCATGAGGGAAAATGTTAGTGGACATGCATATCAACGATTTTTGTCTGGACCCGACATATCCTGAAGAAGAGTCAAATTCGTGAGAAATGTGTTCCCTAGGTTGAGAAGTTGAGTTAGATTTAGATTTCTTTTAAAGTACCCAATCAGAGAAAAATATGAGACTTTATATCTTGAATGGATATATTTATTTTAATTAAATGTTCTCATCTACAAACATATAGGTATATAAAGAAGATAATTATATCAGTGTGGTTTAGACACACTTCTGCACTTTCACAACATCGAGCTAACTCAAAAAATTCAATTATCTTAATATCGAGGTGGTTATTAAGTTATTAGTATAATATCAGTACACTTTTCTATTATGTATGACTAAGTGAGAAGCTAGTGGGCGGTACAAGGAAAAATGTTTAGTTTGGGAATACATATACATATAATTATTAGGATATGATGGTTTAAAGTTTTAAATCAGACATCTGATATAATTTTCCAATTTTTAAATAATAGGTTAATTAAAAAATAATAGATTAGAGAAATTATACAAACGTGTGTTTGATATTTTTATTATAGACTTTTAATTTTACATAGAAATTATGGCTGAATTAGGAAGTCATCTTATTGGATGTTAATATGTCTTCAAGTACAAATACTAACAATAAATAAGGATGATAAAAGATAACAGATGTCATTCATAAAGTCAATGTTATGTTAAGCTAGAGAGATCAAAGTTCATTGAAAAGGTGTTAGTGTGTAGAACATCTAAAGGTAAACATACATGTTTACCTTTAGATGTTTCTTTACAGATATTTCAAAAACGATTAAAATCTGTTATAAAAGAGTGAGTTGAAATATCTGTTTAATTTCAAATAATAAGTTTCGGCTGAAATGACTTCGTTTCCAATGTATGATGAGTTTATCTCATTAAAAATGTGCAATCTAGGTGGTTTCAACCTATATTTATTTTTTGATAAGCAACTTAACAAGCAAAACATCAAATCTGTTATCTGTTTAATAAGTAAAAATAATTTTTCCCTAATTACTAAATGCAATAGAAAATTTTCCTAAGAAAGTAAGATGATTATAGATTATAGAAAGAAAATATTTCAGCTGGTTATCTCTGAGAAAACTGTAAAATACGACTGTTTAATTCGAGGAGTCAAAAAAACTATAAGGTAGACTTCGAGGAAAAAGTGTATCCTATTTTTAGGGTTCGGTTCAAAAGTAAAACGGAGTCCTATTAGTGTCATTTCAATGCCCGTCTGTCAGAGCATTGTAGTTTAGAAACTAAATAAGATACAAACGTGAAATTTACAAGTTTATGTAATCAGATTCCCCGAAATCAAAAATAGTGTTAAAATTTTAATCAAATGATTATTTTGATGAGGTTCGAATTTTTTGTGGAGTCAAAATTAAAAAAAAAATATTTTTGTACGAGAGATGTCCATGTAAAGATGTCTTTAAGAAGAATTAGGATTAATTTTTTAAATTTGTTTCGATTTAAAATGACGTTGTAAGGTAAAAGCGTTCCAAAATGTGATTTTTCTAGCTGTCTGCCTTCAGAAATGGCTTAAGTTAAAAAGATTTAAAAATTCCACAGATTTACTAATTGTTTTTTTATCAACGACAAATAAGAACAAATTTGATAACTCAAGTATTTTATAAGAAATAAAGTTCGAAACTCTCAATATACGAATCCAAATTGCACTTGGCCGGATTATTGAGGACTCGATACGCTTTCTGCAAGTTTTAGAGATATGGCAATTTTAAAGGGCAAAAACAGTGCTAAGATGGACCAAAGGATCAAAGGAGCTGGTCAAGACCTGAAATTAATTTAATGGCTCATACCTGAATAGAATCTATGGTGGGAGGAAAATCCTTGAGGGCCCCTCTCGGCAGATGTTAGCCGCATTGGAAAGAAATATGGGCAATTTGGGTGGGAGAAGAGAGCGAAAAATATAATCAACAATGGTCATTCAAAATTCATTTCCGTGTCCGAAACAGAATTACTGAATTAAATTTTGTACTTTCAAAATTCAGCTGCTTGTATATCTATCTTTGTCATTGGAGGATAAAAGATCTTGGAAGTCAGAAGTCCTGTTCTTTATTGACTCCTAACAATGAAAATACCCTGAAAAATTCTAAAACAGATTCTCAAGCTTTAACTATCTGGGTGTTCAGATTTCTAGCAGACGAAACCATAAGGAAGAAGTAACTTCGCAAGTCATCAAAGGAGCAAAAATTTCGGGCGTCTATCCATCTAGTTTGGAAAAATAAGTTTATGTCTGTCGAAAGTAAAATTAGGATATATAAAACCTGAGTTCGCCCGATAATAACATATGGGGCTGAGTCCAGGGCAGACACAACCGTTACAAAGCAGCTTCTCCGGACAACTGAGATGAGAGTTGTAAGAGCCATCCATTCGAAGACCCTGCATGATAAAATCCGCAGCGAACACCTTAGGCAAATAAGCGGTCTTCAGGACATAGTCGATTGGGTTCATGTAAGAAGAAGATGCTGGGCTGCCCATGTAGACAGAATGCAAGACGACCGTCTCCCGAAAATATTGGCAAAAAACCGTCCCGAGGGGGTCAGAAGCCGTGGAAGACCAAAAAAACGATGGAAAGAGAGTTATGATCCTGATGACTGAATGTAATATGTTGGAGAAATGGGTGTTCGCGCCTATTTAGAAGAATAAGAAGAAGATTTCAACCTGTATATAAACGCAAACACATATCACACTAATTTTAAAAATGATTTCATCCTCAGTCTAATAAATACATATAAATGAAATAACATGGAAATTTAATAGTATTTTATTTCTATTTAAATTTGCTTCTACAGTTTCATATGTTGCTGGAAAGAAGGATGCGGGAAGAGAGCTTCTAGTCTCGAGAAATCATAAGTTATCATTTATCTGAATAATATATAATATTAGGATTTATAACGAACAACCAATTCCTGTGGAGATAATGGGATAAAGGAAATGAATTCATTTGGTTGACAAATAATAAATTTCTCAGAATTATTTATAATATTTTGGTCGTTATCAGATGAAAGAATGTATCCTAAATATCTATCTATCTTATCATATTTCACTTTAATAAATGAGGCAATATAATGAACTAATAATGATAATTTCAATATCGAATTAAACAAAAAAAAATGGTAGACATATCTTTTTTCACTTGGGAAATTGAAGGATTAATGAGGTAAGTATTTTATTAAAGACTATAATATATTATTTTCTTAATATTGAGTTTATTTAAGAAAAAACATTTCTTCAAAACAATTTTTCTTATATTTTCTTAGGTAGGTACTTTTTTAATTTATTATAGAGATTTTTAGCTCCAATTTCAGGAAAAAATAGTCTAACGATTTTTAGTCGATTCATTTAGTATTAAAATTGAAGACAAAAGTGAATGCTTTTTCAAGATTGTCTAGAGTGCAAGCTGGGCTAAAAAGAATAAATTTGGCAGAAAGGTTCAGCTTATTAATACAAAATTTCGTGTCAAATTTCTCTCCATTAGTTAGATACACTCACGGCCTATAAGAGGAGGGGGAGAAGAGGGGCAGTTGCCCCGGCCTAACAATTTTAGGGGTATCTTAATAACGATAATGTTAAAGAGTGCAAAGTTTCTGTAAAATAAATAAAAGTTATAATTTAATAAAATTGAAATAAAATTGTTTTTGTTTTCTTGTCTAGAGTTTTATTTTTAATTTTGAGGGCCTAAAAAATATCAGTACCTCCGGGGGAGGCATTTTCTCTCAAATGCCTTCATATATCGTTCAAAAGCTTTCTAAATAACGATTTGATTTTTTTTCTTTTTCTTTGGGGGTGGGGGGGGGTTCTGCGTTTTTCCCTTGGAAGTTCCGAAGTTAGATATACTCTAATCAGTTCTTCGATTATCGCGTAAACGTGAACATACACACACACACACACACACACACACACACACACAAGATTGATGAATTTGATACAACGGCTGCCTGTCTAGCTTTGATACAATTTTCATTAATTTGATAGCGAGTCAACAAAAAAAAAACCTACTTACTGGTTTATGTAAAGAAATTTTTGCGACCTAGTATGTTTAGTTTGGGCTTTAATGTCTGTTTTGTGGACCTCAGAGCTAACAACTATTAAACTCTTTTAAGCTAAATTTTTATTTTTATTCTTTTAGAAATTCAAAATATAATTTCCAATATTAATAATAAAATAAGTTGAATAACGAATTTGGCATGAGAACAGTAAAAAATGTATTTGTAGAAATATTGACAAGTGGTCAAGTGAATTTCTAAAATTATATAATAATGGAAAAAACATGACCTCCAATTAACGTAACAAATTTGATCAGCTAGAAAAGAAAACTGAAGGTCGCTGATTGACAAAAAATGTAACGTTGAAACTTTAAAAATAGCTTTGAAAACCTACCTATATATTTATAGTTTTCAATAAAAAATAAACTGGCACGTTCTGATGTGGTCATCCACTTGACTTTACCATACAACCTGGCCCCTCACTTATATTTA
>JALMQS010000592.1:0-13104 GCA_024734495.1 Forficula auricularia | reverse complement strand
AAAATGCCAAAAGACAAGGGGAGATTTCAAATAGATTACATATTAGTCAAACAAAGATTCAGAAATCAAGTAAAGGACTGTAAAAGCTATCCTGGGGCTGATATTTTTAGTGATCACAATCTAATTGCGATGAAATGCCAACTAAAATTTAAAAAACTAATAAAAAGGGGAGGGTCGCGAAAAAACTGGGATATATCTAAATTAAAAAATAAGGAAACCCAAAAACTTTTCGAAAACGTAATGAATAAGAAACTGGAAGAAAAAACACCCACAAATAATAAAGAAGAAGAAATCGAACAAGAATGGAATGCTATGAAATCAAGCCTGACTGAAACAGCCAACGAAGTCCTTAAATCAAAGAAAAACGAAATTAAAAAGCCATGGGTAACAGACGAAATACTGCAACTGATTGACGAACGAAGAAAATTTAAGAACAGAAAAGACGAAGAAGGGAAAGAAACATATAAAAAATTAAGATGGAAAGTTATAAGAGAATGTAGAAAAGCAAAAGAAAAAATGATTCAAGAAAAATGTAAAGAAGTCAACGAAAATCTAGTATTGGGAAAAGTTGATGTAGCCTATAGGGCAATAAAAAGAAATTTTCAAGAAGACAAGCCAAAAAGCAAGAACATAAGAGATAAAGGAGGCCACATTATTCTAAACGAAAACGAACAGGCAAATAGATGGAAGAAACACCTAGAAGAACTCTATGGAGAAGAAAAAACAATGAACCCAATAGAAGAAGAAGAATCTGTGGACGAAAACGAATTAGGAGACCCCATACTCAGGTCAGAATTCGAGACAGCTTTGAAGGAACTAAAAAATAATAGAGCACCCGGAATAGACAATATACAAGCTGAAATCCTAAAGAACTCTGGAGAAAAAGGCACGTGACAAACTTTTTGAACTAATTAGCAAAATCTATAAATTGGGAATCATCCCAAAAGATTTCGAAAAGAACAAAATAGTCACACTTCCCAAAAAGACAGGCGCGGATAAATGTGAAAATTTCAGGACCATTAGTCTAACCTCACATGCCTCCAAAATCCTAACCAAAATAATCCAAAGAAGAATAGAACAAAGAGTTGAAGAAAATCTGGGGGAAGACCAGTTCGGCTTTAGAAGAAACAGAGGCACCCGAGAAGCAATTCTCTCTCTTAGACTAATAATAGAAAGGGCTTTTATCAGGGAAGAATCTGTCTACATCGGATTCATAGACCTAGAAAAAGCATTCGATAACGTCAATTGGGAAATTATGTTTAAAATATTAAAACAGGCGGGAATAAAATTCAGAGAGAAGACTAATCTACAATCTATATCAAAACCAGACGGCAATTATAAATATTGGTGATGAACAAAGAGAAGCCAAAATAAAAAAAGGTGTAAGACAAGGATGTGTGCTGTCACCCATGATTTTCAACTTATACATAGAAGAAGCGATTAAAGAATTCAAAAGACAAAATTGATACAGGTATAGAAATCCAAGGTCAAAAGATCGCTATGTTAAGATTTGCCGATGACATTGCCCTTCTAGGAAGCAATAAAAAAGAATTAGAGGACGCCTTGAATGGAATTAACCAAATCCTAATAGAAGAAATCAAAATGAAAATAAACAAGAATAAAAACCAAGGTCCTAGTATGTACAAAAAAAGAACAAACGAGACAGGAATGCATCAAAATTAACCAAGAAAACCTAGAAGGAGTTAAGGAATTCCGCTACCTAGGAAGTAAAATAACATGGGATGGGAGGAGCAAAAACGAAATTAAATCAAGAATTGCCCAAGCAAAAATGGGGTTTAATTCAAAACAAAAACTACTATGCTCCTCCTCAATCAGCTTAGCAAACAGAAAGTTGCTATTGAAGACATATGTATGGAGCATAGCCATGTACGGGTGTGAAACCTGGACAATTGGAAAAGCGGAGAGAAAGAGATTGGAGGCTTTCGAAATGTGGTGCTACAGAAGAATGATGAATATCAAATGGATGGATAAAATTACAAATGAAGAAGTTCTTGGAAGAATCGGAGAAAGAAGAACCTTGTGGAAGAGTCTGAAGAAGAGAAGAGGTCAGATGATGGGGCACACACTGAGACATGGGGGACTGCTTAGGGATATCTTGGAGGGGGAGGTGGGAAAGAAAAGGGGAAGGGGAAGACCGAGATTAGAATATTTCAACCAAATAATTGGGGATATGGGATGCCAGACATTTAGAGAGGTTAAACAGCTGGCGGGGGACAGAGTCGAGTGGAGACGGATTGTTGCATCAAACCAGTCTTAGGACTGTATACTCAATGATGATGATGATGATGAGATGGTGAGAAGTTGTGGGGGTTTGTAAAATCGCTTGGACCTGAATAAGAAGCCAATCTTCCTTGCTGCAGATTTCGCCACAGAGGAGATGTGTTCATTCCAAGACAGGTCAGATGCGACAGAGACGCCCAACATGGATAGGCTGTCACACATTTTCAGGGTATTCGAATCGAAGTGAATATCAGGGAAATCTCTATTTTCGCGCCTAGAAATTAGACAACATTGAGTCTTATTTGAATTTTTTGAAATTTTTTTGAAATTTTTTGAAATTTTAGTTGCACACGTTTCAAGCAAAGTTATGAACGAAAATACCCTCAACAAAATATCCTGTCGGTCTGTCTGTCTGTATGTATGTTTCCGTGGGTTCAGCGAAAATTTGCTCACGATTCACGTAAAAACGACTGAAGGGATTATTATGAAATTTCATATTTGCATCAGATGTCTTCTAACTTGCGTTTATAGCTATATATGATATTTTGACCCCAAAAGGGGGTTTGGGGGGGCGCACGAATAAAAATTATCAAATAACTCCCAAACCATTAACCCTACGGCAAATTTTATTATAAGCAAAGTTGTAAGTTGTAGGGATGTGATTTCTGACAACTTTTGTTTAAAAAAATTGCCCCAAAAAACCATCCAAAGGGGGGAGGGTGAAAAAAATGTAAATTCTTGCCCTTGGAGCAAACTCAACCAAATTTTGTATACATAATCTGTGGGTCTCTAGAGAGCTAGAAATGCAAAAACTAACCATCCAAAATGGGGGGGGGGGGCAAAAAATGAAAATTCTTGCTCTTGGACCAAACTCATCCAAATTTTGTATACATAATCTGTGGGTCACTAGAAGGCTAGAAATGGAAAAACTGGGTGCGAGGGTGGGTTGCGGGTTCGCGGGGTGGAATGGGGGTGGGGTGAGGGAGTGAGGCGGTTTGGGGGGGTTGCAGGGACTGGAGTCCAGGGTGCATAGCAGGGGGTGGGGTCCAGGGGGATAGGCGGGGTGGAGGGCACGGGGTGTGGTGAGGTGAGGGTCCAGAGGCGTAGTGGGGTGGTATGGGGGTGGGGGTTCGAGGTGGGTGGGGTGTGGGATGGAGTGTTGGGGCAGTGGTGTGGGGGCGGGGGTTTGGTGCATGGTGCGGGGGTGCTGGGTGGGAGTGGGGTGCGAGGGTGGGATTCGTGGGTTGGGGGTCCAGAGGGCGTGCCCCTTGCTAGGAAGAGGGCCGCCGAAAACGGGCCTTGCAGCTAGTCTTTAAATAAACATGTACTTCCTGCCCTTTGATTTTAGCAAAAATCTTAAGATACCTACTTCTTCTAGCCTCTAGATCAGTGCTTTTCAACCTTTTTCATGACTCGACACCCTTAGTATCAAAAATAAAATTCGCGACCTGAGAAATTTTTGTTTATTTACATGATTTTTAGAAAAAAATACAAAAAAAATTATTTAAAGTGTTTTTTTATGCGATTTTTGAGTTTTAAAATTTTAATCTTGTTTTTGAAACTGCACGATTTTTTGATAATTTTTAACTTCTATTCATTCTACATATTTTAAGAGCGGGTTGATAGTGGGCCTATGATAATAACTATTTTTATTTACTATACAGAGTATGGTCAAGTATTGTAATCGTGCATGAATAAAGTGTTTTTTTTTTAAATATCTCAAAAACGGCTGAAACTATTTTGATAAAAAAATTGGGCAAACCCATGGCATTTCGGTCTACAAAAAAGCTCTAATAAGTGAACATCAAAAAATTTATTTTTTGAGATAATAATTGTTTTGTAAAAATGTCTGTTAGTCTATTGGTTGCGTGTAACCAAATTTTGTGGACGAGGCTAGCTCAAAAACCAATTTGAATATCAAAACCAAATTTCATATTCTCGCCCAACCTGTTAAGGAGGTTCTTTCGCGACAATCCACACAAAAAGTTTTAGCCTCGTAACCACTCTATAAATATGAACCGAACTAAAATTTTAGGTTATGTTTTTTTAACGTGACTAACGTAACGTAGTGGTACACTCACACTACGAAATCTCTATATGGATACACACATACTTGCCGGATCGTTTCCAAGCCATTGATCTTATAACCCCTCCACCAAAAATAGTCGCCCAAATATGTTTTTTTTGTTTTTTATCAAAACTAAGAAGTAAATAATTTCAATTTTTTTCATGTTAATCAGAATATATTATTCTAACAAATATTAGTTTTTCATCAAGATGGTTAAAGTCCTTCAATGAAAAAATAAAATAATGACCATTTCTCCACCCTTTCCCAATCTACCATATGTAAAAAATTGCAATTATTTCATGTTTGGTGTGGTAAATCGTCATCAAATTTTAACAGTGTGTTTATTATGCTTTTAATGACTTATATTCCAAGTTTCAAAGTCTTCTTGAATTTTTGCATTTGTGAAAGAACTACCTTAAATTGAGCATTTGAGCAAAAAATATTGAGAAACCAAGTTGATAAAATTAAAAAAAGGTGAATCGCTTTCAATATTATAGACCTTATACAATATTAATAATTATACATTATATTATTTTGTTTATTGGGCCTCCAGACCATCCAAAGATAAAAGATAGATACATAAATTTATTTACAAGCAACTTCACACTTTCGGCTTCAGAACAAATAAATTCTAAAGTATTAAAAAATAATATCTAAATTATACAAAAATCTGAATTAGGTATCCGAAATAATGTAACATTTTCGCTGCCCCCATCCAAATGTTTATGTCGGGTACCGCCCAATCGAAAGAAAAAGCTGGCACCGCCAATGGACAGCCGGCCAGCTGATTAGACACCAGAAGGTTTCAATTTCGGTAATCCGATTAGTAGAATTGACAAATTCGACCCAGTTTCGAAATTGTTGTCGGCTTCTTGTTTCTCGGTCCCGGCACAGAGTTTGAAATGAATAACACAATTAGGGCCGGTTGTATGTCGCAAAGTAAATGCTTTTTACAACTAACAAAGGGTAGATGGTAAATAGAGGGACTGGGATGGCCAATCAGATGACAGGAACTGAAAGTGCCTATCCGGGTAAATTAAACAAAGAATAATTATTTAAAATAATCTGAAGTGTTCTGATGTGGCCATCCACTTGACTTTACCATACAACCTGGCCCCTAAAATTATTTATAATGATGTAGGGGGTGGTTAGTTTTTGCATTTTTATACTTCTGCTGTCCCATTGATTATGTATACAAAATTTGGTTGATTTTGGTAAATGGCCAAGATTTTCATTTTTTGACCCCCCCCCCCCCGCCATTTTGAGCGGTTACTTTTTGCATTTTTAGACTTCTGGGAGTCCACTGATTATGTATACAGAATTTGGTTGAGTTTGCTCAAACGGCTAATTTTTTTAATTTTTAACCCCCCCCCCTTAATTTTGGGTCGATATGCACCAAAATCTAATCAGCTCTTAACCTCAATGGACCAAAACTACGTGTGAAATTTGGTTTCGATATTCACACTAGTTTTTGAGCTAGCTCGTCCACAAAAATTTGGTAACGCACAGACTAACGGACAGACAACCAGACAATCAGACTAACTAACAGACATTTTGATAAGACAATTATTATCTCGAAAAATATAATTTTTTCGATGTTCACTTATTAGAGCTTTTTTGTAGAGCGAAATGCCTTGGTTTAGCTCAATTTTTTTAATCAAAATAGTTTCAGCCGTTTTTGAGATATTTCGAACATTCATTGAAGGTCTTTCACCATCTTGATGAAAAACTAATATTTGGTAGAATAATATATTCGGGGTAACTTAAAAAAATTGAAATTATTTACTACGTAGTTTTGATAAAAAACAAAAAAAACATATTTGGGCGATTATTTTTAGTGAGGGGATATAAGCACAATGGCTTGGAAACGTTCCGGTAGTATGTGTGTGTATCCATATAGAGATTTAGTAGTGTGAGTGGATAGTCACGTTAAAAAACATAACCTAAAATTTTAGTTCCGTTCATATGTATAGAGTGGTTACGAGGCTAAAACTTTTTGTGTGGATTGTCGCGAAAGAACCTCCTTAATTACGGTTAGTTTGCCATAAGAAACGGTTTGTCCTTGGCATTACTCACCCCATGAGTTCTGACCCCCTCCCCGATGGCTACACCTCTGCCATCAAGAACACCCTCTTTGATTAATTATTTGATTCTATTTACAATGTTAATAGAAAATTTGATTAATTTTTATTTGTCTCATATTAGTGAGTGGCAAATTATTTCAGATGGTAAATAAAAATAATTCCAAAGGGTCCTCAGGTAAAGACTACGGAACCCACGGTCTCAATCAAAAAAACACTTTTTTAGTAAGAGTCTGTTTTAGCATGTGTATAGATTTTTCACTATTTGCGCTGATATTAATTAAATGATAACTCTTTTTAATTTCACCAAATCGTTGCTTAATTAATGAAAGGATGTTTCTGCCTTAATTTTAGCGAAACTGGAAGAATTAATAAGGCCTGAAGACAGTGGCTAGGGGGACGGTGGGTGCGGTCCGCACCGGGCGGAATTTTTATATTTATTTATAGTTGTAAAAAACAACTTGTTCACTTCATAAGTTGTCTATTCGATTCTCACAAATTATGAATTACTATATTATAATTAGAGACCGGTTTCTTATGAAATTGTATATTTTGTTTGCCGCCACATACGACCCTGGGGATCAATTATCTATCCGAATTATGCATCTAGGATAATGTGGGTTAAATTTTATACTGCATATTTTTGGATATTTAAGTAATATTGCATAAAATTGCATATTTGAAGGATTTTTTGTCAAATATTGCCTATTTCGCGCCAAATACAGATTTTTTAAAAGTAAATTTTCGGAGAAAGAATGAAAAAAATGAAGAAATATATATATAAATTTCCTTTAAATTTGCCCCCATTACATCTGAGAATGTGGAGCGCTCCTTTTCATCGTATAAATCAATTTTAAGTGACCGTAGACATAATAACCTGAAGATAATTTAGAAAAATACGTGTAAAGATAAATTATTCACAATTACAATCAAATTTTAATTATTTTTGAGATCCTTTGTTAATTATTTCTTTATTATTATCATTATTATTTTTTTAATGGCCTTCGGTAACTATAGCCCATTTTGTCCATTGAGTGTTTGCTTGTGTGTAAATTAATCTAGTGATCAGATTATACCCGCACAAATATTTGCATTATTTTATTAGATTATTATTTGTACGTCAATAAGAAAATCTTGTTAATATTATAAAATCGTGTCTGTTAAATAAAACTACCCCCCCCCCCCACTCGTATTTTTTGGATCCCATTTTTTGAATCATTATTATATTTATTATGTTGATTTTATTCAAGAACACCTATTAGGTATTTCTTTGAGTTTAACATTTTTTTAATATATTAAATATAATGAGAATTTTGTGCAATTTTTTACTCAATAAAAGTACAGTCATATTAGACACTTTTTGTCTATAGGTTACTTTATGATTTTATTTATTTCATAACACTCCTTCAAATATATACGCTTTTTGTCTTCAATTTTAATTTTTTAGTGCATAAAAAAATTTAATTTGCTAATTTTTACTGCATATATTTACATATTTCAACGTATTCTGCATTTTACTTGCATATTTCAGCCTTTTTAACTGCATATTTTATGGCATATATTGCTAGTTTTTCTGCATTAAAATCCGGTCTCAAATTATAATAAACATGATTAATTAAACAAGCAGTTTGGGCAAGAGAAAGTATGTTTTAGAAAACTAGAAAGTAACCATTATAAGATTAATTTACCTTAGGCTGAGTAGAAGACGTTCCCTCTAGGCCTGCCTGTCACCAACTGAGGTCAGAATTGCAAAGGAAAAGAGTCCAGTTATTTGATAAGATAATCATTCCACCAGTGGGAAATTCTCTTGAATTTCGATAAATATTTTTTCACGAATTTTCAAATTAACATTTATATTCAATTTTTGATTAGCAAAATAAAATAAAATATAGACAGGGTGATGGACCAAATCAGTGAGAATGTAGCTAGAATTTTTTTTAGGTGGGGAGAGGGTTCAATTTTTTATTTTTTATTTTTTATTAACAGAAAAGAAATTCTGATACCAACAATAACATAAGAAGGGGAAATCTTAGAAAGTTCTTTCTAGTGGTTGGTAAAATCTACTCTTATTAAACGAGCAAAAATTGTATATTTATTTGTTTGTATATATATATTTGTTTGTATCTTGGTTCTATTTTGAAAACGACTCTACCGATTTTGATGAAATTCACCAGGTAATTTTTGGCAAAACCGTCACGTGCTAAAATTCAATCTCATTGAATACTTCAATTTGTGACCTTAATTGAGTCCATGGGTTCCGTAGTCTTTACCTGAGGACCCTTTGAAGTCGCGCTTGCCGCGAGACCCATTACAATACTTTCCCCATGCTTCGCATTGGATAAAGTAAAAAACTTTGTATTTAATTTAAAGTCAAGTCCAACTTCCTACGATTCCTTTAATGATTAATCATGAACACGAATAATGAAATATTTAAGGTAGTTGTTTCGATAACTACCTTAAATACTAGCAAAAAGTTAATGCTAGAGTATATAGAACAGACAATATAGATTCATAGTTCATAAGCCCAAAAATTTTTGCTGTTTATGTACCAATTCTAGCCAATCCCGTTCTCGTTTGACAAATTTGGCACCATTGTAAGAGATTGAATATTTTTATATTAAAATGACAGATAAAATACAAAATATGAAAGATATTAATTTGCCGATGGTAATAGATTCAAATTTACTTGAAAATCATAAGATGATGTCATCTATTATATCCGATGGAATGGAATATTTTTAATTATATGTCAGAGGGGTTGTTTTCACCCCCTCGGGAATCGAACCGAGTGCCAGTAACAGCAATCCAGCCAGGTGGCCCAGATTGCTGTTACTGGCACTCGGGTTCGATTCCCGGGGGGTGAAAAACAACCCCTCTGACATATAATTAAAAATATTCCATTCCATCGGATATAATAGATGACATCATCTTATGATTTTTCAAGATAAAATACATTTTAAATTTCTATTAAAATCGTTTTCTTATTTTTTAACAATTGTAATCAACGCCTACGTTACATCTTATGAAAATTATAATTTTGAAAAAATCTAGAGTATGCATCTTTTGCTGGTTAAATACATGCGCTGTTGCCAAATTGTTTTTACTGTAAATGTTTTTTATACATTTTTCATTATTTATTCCTTATTATTTCAGAAACTGTGTTGTAACTATGAATCAAAATTTTCTTAAAATATTTATTGGTTATTGTTTAATGTTGGTTTAGTTTTTTATAAAAATGGTAAGAAGAGTTTCATAATTATAATTAAAAGATTAAAAATTCAGTTTATTGGACAAAGTTTTTTTATTGAAGTTCTTCTTCAATTTTTGTACAACGTTTCGTCTCTCTCGAGACTTTTTCAAGTACACAGCAAAACAAGAACAAAAAATCAATGAGATTCCCATTTATTAAGGAGATCTCTTATAATATTAACAAGTGTTTCAATGGCACAAATATTAGGCTTGTTTATTACAATTTGAAGCAAGTTAAATCATATTATACTAGACTTAAAGATAAAGTACCAATGCGTGATCAATTTGGGGTAGTTTATAAAATCCCGTGTCAGTGTGGGAAGACGTACATTGGTCAGACTCGACAACATCTCCATAAGAGAATTTCACAACATAGGTATGATTGCAAGAAGATGGACCTGTGGAAGCTGAAACATCCTGTTAATAGTGACCCTCCAGCTAATTGCACGGCTTTAGCCTTGCATCATTTAGACACTAATCACCAGTTGTTGTTGGATAGCGTAGATATTCTCGATAAGGAAAAAAATTGGAAAAAGCGGAACATAAGTGAGATGTGCTTCATAAAAATGAATGACACTATAAATATGAGATCAGATACACTGAATTTGAGCTGTATATATAATTTTATTTTAAATCAATAATTCAAATTTAAAGTTAGTGTTTGAAATTCGCGGGCTATTCAGTTGCTATGTTCATGTGTTAGATGAGTCCGAATGTATATATCTTTTATCTATGTTTATATCTATGACCTGTCAATTACATCTATACTTATATTGTTTTATGGTATCAATCTAGAAAGAAAAAATTCTACTATGTCTCAGTTATTTTTATCTTTATTTCAACCAATGTTGTTCTAGCCAATTGAGGTGAGTCTTATGTAATAGTAATGTTGTTTTTGTGATATTTGTGATTTTGGTTGTACCTGAATATTTAGTTGATTTGTGAAGACTCTCACCTAATTGATTTTTGTTCTTGTTTGCAGTACTTGAAAAAGTCTCGAGAGAGACGAAACGTTGTACAAAAATTGAAGAAGAACTTCAATAAAAAACTTTGTCCAATAAACTGAATTTTTATTCTACTAATTATAATGGACATTAATCAACATAAATTATAATTAAATATGTATGAAATTTTTCCGATATCCCGTATAGGGCAATGTTAAAGAGCCTGAAAAACTCGATTTTTGGAATCTAATATCTCTGGAACTCTATTGTTCATAAATTTCGTTTTGCAACCAATCGATGCAGAAGTATTTAAATAATAATCTGTATAAATTTCAAAAAAATCCTAAGAAAACGCATTTGGCGGAACAACTACCTTAAAACAATATTCTCAATATTTCGAATATTTTTCCTCGTCTTCAAGTCAATGTAGGGTAGAATTATCTCTAAAAATTTTGCTCGGATTCAGACGAGGGTCTGTCTATTCTTAGAACAAGAAGTACGAAGAGAAATATTTTTATCTATGGATATATATAATACAAGCTGCGTCAGGCGTGCCTCCGGCGCGCCATCTACTCTTGGCCCTCCGGGCGGGTGGCCCTGGCGGGCAGCGTCTCGAGACGGCCAAAAGTTTGTTTGCAATATAATTTTGTTCAACTGTATTTTAATTAAATATACTCGTATTTTATTAATTAAAAATCAGCTTCAAGAAATAATCTAACACATTGCGAAAGCAAAATAAAAAATTCTGACTGTGTCAAGCTTACGCACGACGGAAGTGAAACTTCTAGTATTCCTCTCTCTCTTTTCATTTCATTCTCTCTTTTTTTTCTCTTACGTTAGTTTGAAGATTATAGGTTAAATAATTCAACGACGAAGCATAGATTTACTCTTTCTAATATTTTCTTATACATGAATGAATTTTGATTTATGTACAGTTCCAAAAATTCTTTTTAATGTTACATACAGCATTTTCATTTGTTTGAATGTTCAATAATAATTTTAGTGTTGAATGTGCTGTTTTTCCTCCGTCTAATAAAGTGGCAGCAATTCCAGATGATGTCATTTGTGCCAATATGAGCGAAATTAAAAATGTTTCCCTGTTCCACCTGGTGCATCCAAAAAAAGAAACCATCTTCTTGAGCAGCGACTGCATGCATAATTTTATCATAAAGTAATTTTTGTTCTGGTAACAATTTTGGTTCATTTGCTTGAACATATGCATTTAAACCATCAACATTGTACGATTGTTCACGTTGCATATCGCGATTAAATAAATCACTTACTGGCCGATTAACTGATGGCATCCCTAATTTAATTAGTGGTTGATTCGAAATGATCATGCATAAATCTTCCAACTTAATCAAAGATTCATTATATATTTCTGGCGAGAAATTTATATCTGGATCTCCTCGAATTCTACGTAGAGCATGTAATACATCTTCACTCATTGAAGCCTTATATTTTCCCCATAATTTAGGCGGGTTAGTTGGAAAACACGTTGTCAATAAAATGGCAAACAAACATCGTATTTGATGTGGCGATGAACCGAGAGCAGCATGGGCAAGAGTTGTATCCCAATGCGAATCTTCTTCTAACAATCGTAATGCTAGGCATGCACCATGATTCGTTGTATGTAATGCACTGAGATACTGGGAAATGTATTTATAATAAGAAACATTGATTAAGATTTGGAATGTTTCTTTCCGACAGGCTCAGGTTAGCCAACTAATAACAATAAAATAATCACATTTAAAAATATAAATTTTTCTTTTTACTTAAGAGAGAATGGTGTATTTCTGTGAAACAGTTTAATTCTAAAGTTTAGGGAAAACAAAATATATCTATAATATAATCATAATACTTCTTCAAGGCCTTTGAGAACAATGAATTAACCCACACCCATTGTCTGCCTGGGTACAAAAGAAAAGATAAACCTTTTTTAAAACCCCAATTGGCATTCTACCTGAGAATAATTATTTTAATTATGTAAAATCGTGTGAAATCAAATCAAACCGATTTGGCCCAAAATTTAGATAAACCATCTGGAGCACTAAACAAACATATGGTGTGAATATGGTTTCGATACGTTCAGTGGTTTAGGCATGGGTCGATCACGCACATACATACTAAGGATTATATATATATATATAAAATTAAATTTACAAATTATGTCTGTATTCAAAATAGATTTTATTATCTTAAAAAAAAAGTTTCTGAAATTTTGACCTGACTACCTGTATACCCCTTTCTTTTGTTAAGAGGGGTTTCATTGTTTAAGACCTGACCTTTCAGGGCAGGGATAATGTATTGTTTGCTTGGCCCTTTTAGAGGCTCTATTTCTATAGATCTTATCTGTCAATCAATTAAATATAAAAATAAAAAATAAAATCAAACCGATTTGGCTCAAAATTTAGATAAACCATCCCCAGCACTAAGCAAACATATGGTGTGAATATGGTTTCGATACGTTCAGTGGTTTAGGCGTGGGTCGATCGCGTACATACACACAAAGGATTATATA
>JALMQS010000591.1:0-48663 GCA_024734495.1 Forficula auricularia | reverse complement strand
GAGATTAAGTTAGCCGTGTTTATTGTTGTTTTGTTTTTATTATTTTATTGTATTGTTGTGATTTTTAGTTGGAATAAACATGCTTATTAAAGCTATTTGAGTATTTTTTATGAGCTTTTACATGGTGTCAGAAGTGAAAAATTTGCATCGAAGCTAAGAATTTATGCGATGGAACATTTTCAAATTAGATCTCCTGGGTCATTCTCTTTTAGACCCGAAGAATGGGAAGAATGGGTAACCAGGTTCGAGCGATTCAGAAGAACACAGAAGACCTTCAAATTGATTGTTTACTATACGAGATGGGCGGAAAGGCGGAAGAGATCATGAGGACATTCCAGTTGGAAGAGAATAAAAAGTACGCCGTGGTAATCGAAAAATTTGAAGAATATTTTATATCAAAAAAAAATATAGTATTCGAGCGAGTCAAATTTAATTCGAGAATACAAAGAGAAGGTGAGCCCATCAATGAATTTATTACTTCTTTATTTACATTAGCAAAAAACTGTAATTACGGGACTTTAAAGGAAGAATTAATAAGGGATAGAATTATAGTAGGAATGAGGGGTAAAAAGCTATCAGAGTGTTTACAGTCAGATAGTGGAGTAGACCTTGATACAGTGATTAAAAGATCGAAGGCATCAGAATTAGTGAAACATCAACAGGGGATATTGACGAAAATTGGCAGTGAGGAACTTGAAATTTGGGATGTACAAAGGTTAAATGTGGAAAAAAGGGAAAACAAGAATAACAACAATTTTCAAGGTCGAAAGGGTGGAATGATAAACTGTAAGTTTTGCGGTAGGACTCATTATCATGAAAAAGAAAGTTGTCCAGCAAAGAACGCAGAATGCTACCGTTGTGGGACCAGGGGTCATTATAGCAGAAAATCTGTAAGAAACGTTAGAGAGATGATAAGAGGAGAGGAAATCGAAAGAGGAGAGAAAGTGGAAAGAGATCTTGGCATGTTATACCTAGATTTTGTAGAGAAAAGAGCAAATGACCCCTGGAGGGTAGTTTTGAAAATAAATGGGAATAAAATTTCTTTTAAGATTGATTCTGGAGCAGATGTTTCAGTAATTCCGGAGGAGATAAAAAATAAATTGGGAATTGAGGTGAAAAGAAAGGCAGAGCGTCGCCTATTAAGTGCTGATCGACGAGAATTACGAGTACTGGGAGTTAGCATAGTTAATATTGTGTACAATGGAAAAGAGTATTCTCAAGAGTTTTATGTGGTAAAAGATATACACGAGCCTTTGTTGGGACGACCGGCTATTGAAGCGTTGGAATTAATTTGTTGGCAGAGAGAAATAAAAACAGATATTGTTGATAGACACCCGGAACTTTTTAAGGGTATTGGGTTAATTAAAAAGAAATTTTCAATAAAGTTAAAAGAGGACAACAATCCTTATTCGGTATCCATTCCTCGACGTATACCTATACCATTAAGGGAGAAAGTAGAGAAAGAGCTAACCAAAATGAGAGAAGACGGTATCATATCCCCAATTGAAAATCCTACCGATTGGTGTGCTCCTTTGGTAGTGGTACCGAAAAAGAATTCAAATGAGATTCGCTTATGTGTAGATTACACTAGATTAAATAAAAATGTGAAAAGAGAAAGATTAGTCATGCCTACGGTGGATGAATGTTTGGCCCTCATAGGCAAAGCAAAATATTTTTCAAAGTTAGATGCGAAAGCAGGGTATTGGCAAATACCAATAGAGGAAGATTCGAAATTATATACCACTTTCATTACACCGTTGGGAAGATTTGTTTTTAATCGTCTTCCGTTCGGAATCACATCGGCTAGCGAACATTTTATGAAAAGAGTGGCAGACACTTTACAAGGCGTTAAGGGTTCTGTAGCGTTAATGGACGATATTTTAGTATTTGGTGCTAACGAGAAAGAACACGATGATCGTTTAGAGATCGTATTAAGTAGATTAAAAAAGAAGGATTTACCTTAAATAGAGAGAAATGCCAGTTTAAACAAAAGAAAATTAAATTTTTAGGTCATGTTGTATCAGAAAATGGCATAGAAATGGATCCTAGTAAAGTAGAAGCAATTAATGAATTAGAAAAACCGAAAAATATAAAAGAGTTAAGAATGTTTTTGGGAATGATAAATTATTTGATGAAATTTATAGAAAACATATCAGACAAGTTGAAAAATTTGAGGGAATTGGTGAAGGAAAATGACATCGGGTGCTGGAATGAACTGCATGAGTCCGAGTGGAATAATATCAGAAAAGAAATAAGTGAGGCGCCAGTACTGGCCTCTTATAATCCAAATAAAGATCTTAGAATAAGTGCTGATGCTTCTTATTATGGGCTTGGAGCTGTATTGGAGCAGAATGAGAGAGACGGTTGGAGACCGGTAGCTTACGCATCGCGAACAATGAATGAAACAGAAAAACGATATGCCCAAATCGAAAAAGAGGCATTAGCGGTGACTTGGGCGTGTGAAAATTTTTCCCAATATATAATTGGAAAACACATTGTCATCTTAACAGACCATAAGCCATTATTAGCATTATTAGGTGAAAAGTCGTTAAACGAGTTGCCCCCTAGAATTCAGAGATTTCGTATGAAATTGATGTGGTATAATTTTGATATTTACCACGTGAGTGGAAAAAAATTCTTTGTTCCTGATAGTCTATCACGGATGAGTCGTATAACAACTATAAATAATATAGACAGTGAGGTTTTAAGTGAAGAAGTAGAAGAGTATGTCAATCAGGTAGTTTCAGAATTACCCATTTCTGACCCAAAATTCAAAGAAATGCTGTTGGCTCAGATGGAAGATGAGGAATTGAAGAAAGTAAGAGAGTGGATCACGAATGGGTGGCCTGATATTAGGGATGTGTCAATGGAATTGAAAGTTTGGTGTAATGGGGCGTCGGAACTGAACATCGCGAAAGGAATGATATTACATGGATCCAGGATTGTTGTCCCCAAAAAAATGAGAGATGAGACATTAAAGAAAATTCATGGAGGTCATTTCGGTGTGAATAAATGTAGAGCTAGAGCAAGAGAGGTAGTATGGTGGCCGGGAATGTCGAATGATATCAAAAATTTTGTAGGGAAATCTAGAGAGTGTTTGGAAAATAGAGGTTGCTCAAAGGAACCTTTATTGTCGTCACCTATCCCGATTGGACCTTGGCATCAAGTAGGAGTAGATTTATTTTATTTTAATGGTAAAAATTATTTAATTAATTATTTAGTTGATTAATCATTATTCAAAATACATTTTATCGGAAAAGTTGGATAAAACCAAGACAGAAGATGTAATAGTCACCTTGAAAAGTATGTTTTCTAAGTATGGAATACCTATTATTGTCAGGTCAGATGGAGGACCCCAGTTTAATAACTATATGTTTAAGAAGTTTGTAAAAGAATACGGTTTCAACCACATAATGAGTACACCGGAATGGCCGAAAAGTAATGGATTGGTGGAAAGAGGGGTGAGAATTCAAAAGAACATCCTTAAGAAATGTGAAGATGTATTCTTAGGGCTCATGGAATACCACGCATCTCCGTTAGAAACAGGGTTGAGCCCAGCAGAATTAATGTTCGGAAGAAGAATAAGAACAACCATCCCAGCAATAAATACTAGCAGAGAAATTAATTTAGATGAATGGAGAAAGAATGAGAACAAGAAGAAAATAAAGAGTCAGGTATATTACAATAAAAGAAATAGAACAAGAAAAATAGAAGATTTAAAGGAAGGAGACCAAGTGTGGGTACCTGCCTTGAAGAAATACGGTTATGTAAAAAGGAAAAGAAGTGAACCGAGAGCTTATGATATAGAAGTTGAAGGAAGAATTTTGAGAAGAAATACAAGTCAAATGATCTACACGTGGGATAATAAACGAACTGAAGATGAAGGTGAATATTATTCTGAATATAAAAAAAACTTTGAGTCAAAAAAAGATTTTGTGAGAGAAAAACAAAAGGAGAGGATAGGAAGAGAGAAGAATGAATCGGAGGAAAAAAGGAATGAATTAAGTGAAGATCAAGATGGAATTGATGAAGACAAGAATGAATTTATTGAAGATCAAAATGTAATAGATGGAAATGGAAGTAGAGTGAATGGAGATCAGAATATTTCAAAAACTACCAGAAGTGGAAGAAGGATAAAACCTCCAGATCGGTGGAGCTATGATTAAAAAAGGGAAGATGTAGAGATTAAGTTTGCCGTGTTTATTGTTGTTTTGTTTTTTATTATTTTATTGTATTGTTGTGATTTTTAGATGGAATAAACTTGCTTATTAAAGCTATTTGAGTATTTTTTATGAGCTTTTACACCTACTTATTCTTTTTTTAACCCCATTCCCGTTAACCTGGTATTTTCACAAACTCGGTCACCCTTCGGTCCATATTAGGCCGAGTTATCGGGACTCTACTGTAATACTTATCAATTCAAAATAATTTTTTTCAAGATATAAAAGAATTAAATAAATACTTTTGAAGCTTTGAAACATCATTCTCATGATTTTGAGCTTAAGCCACTATCGATTTTCTTTTAAAATACAAAATTTATAGAACTCTCTTTTGCGGTACATATACTAAAATCGAAACGAAAATAAAGTTCCTATATAAACAAACCAGCTGCGAAGCCCGCCTTCGGTTGGCCAGGGGCATATGGGCTCCGTAGTGGGTTTTAATATAATAATTTAAATTTCCTAATTTAAAAAAAAAATTTATTTGTTATGAACTATTAGTGGGTTTTAAAATTTAAAAAATCACCTCGCCATCGACGCGCAAGCCGATTATTATAAATATAGATACTTTTTACTAGTTCTGTATTGATCAAATTACTGAAAACGTTTGATTTTACATTTTAAATTATAGGACATATATTTTTTACTTGGAATTGAGATGATTTGTATTTAATTATTTTAATTTGTCCAGAAAACCTACCAATGACATAACTTAATCATGTAGAATCACTCATTAATTAATTGTAATATTTTCTAGATATGTTATCACAACCCTTGATCAACTAGTCACTGATGATTATGTCCTTGTTTATTTACATGGAGCAACCCTTCGACAATGTATGCCCAGTTTTGGTTGGCTCAAAAGGTGTTATCAAATGATAGACCGTCGATTACGAAAAAATCTTAAAGGATTATATTTGGTACATCCAACTTTTTGGCTCAAAACCATTGTTTTAATGACAAGGCCATTTATCAGGTAAGCTATTTTTCATATCAATCAACAAGAAATTAAACAATCAATTATATATATAACATAAAGCAGTGGCGGGTCGTGGTCACTTTTCTCAAAGAGGACAGAAGTAACATTGATGATTTTTAAAATTTGGAAACATCTATCTATCTGCAATTCTAAGGTTTCCGTGGCGCCAAGGATTCTTATAAAACTCACCAAAATAAGACGAAAAAAATGAAGAATACAATTTTTCGAGACTTCGCTTAGTTTTCTAGAATTTTAAAACTACAAATATTTTTATTTTTATTTTATGGAAACCACGGAAACCGTAGAATCACAGTTTCAGTGGCGCCGCAATCTGACGACGGATTCTCATAGAATTATTTAAAATAATAGGAAAAGTAAGAATACAATTTTATCACTATTAATGCCACCCCAGGATTTTCGGTTTTGACGCACAACCACTGGTTCAAAACAAAAAATGAATATTAATTTAAAAATAATTAGTAAATGCCACAAAAAATCTAATATCTGTAAGTCGTTGCCGGTCCGGTTAAGATATATTCAGTTCGACTCGTTTACCTTCATTTCGGGCTGATTTTTAGGCGGTTAGGTTGGAGTTAGAAATGAAGGTATACGAACCGAAGAACCGAGTCGAACTGAATATATCTTACCCGAACATTAGAACATTTTTTTATCTAATCGAACCGAACCTATGAAAAGTTCTAAAAGTGAAAATTGCCATCGCCCAGTGGCGCTCACTTGAGACAGTTTGAGACGTCACGGTCTATAAAATCAATTTCGACCCAAATTTGTAGTTTTTCAAATTCGATATCTCGAAAACTAAGAGAAAAATTCTATTCTTACTTTTGGTCATATTTTGACGAGTTCTATAAGAATCCGTCGTCAGATCGCGACGACATGGAAACCGTGATTCTACGGTTTCCGTGGTTTCCACAAAAAAAAAACAATTGAAAAATAAAATAAATAAAATATTTTTAGTTTTAAAATTCGATATCTCAAAAACTAAACGAAATCTCGAAAAATTGTATTCTTCATTTTCGTCTTATTTTGGTCAGTTCTATAAGAATGCATCTTCAGATCATGGCGCCATAGAATTGCCGAAACATATAACAAAGGAACACAAAAATAATATTAAATATATCATAAAATATACATAACGGGAATATCACTAGACCATTGGGAGAAAACAATAAAAATGAACACTGGGGATAACACTGAAGCCACTAAAAACTTAGTAAATTGGATATTGGATTATATCTAACTTTCTGAGATTTGGCTCGTGATCCCGGCTTCTTTCCTTCTACTCTGTTCTTTTCACAATGGAGGGGCCATGCGCATACAGGCCTTTAGGGGATTCACTTTCTGGTGTATCTCCTTCTCACATCAATATCATTAAAAAAACAAAAAAACTCTGAGCTCTAGGGGAAACACTATATACAGGAATCCTGGGGAAAACCCCAATACAGGCACAATTTCGGTCTCACAAAACCAGCAGCACGAGTTTCCAGGCGGCCAGCCAAAAATCAACAACCCCCTCTTCAAAGAGTCTAGGCAAAGGAGACTCGCGCTCTCTTTTCACGACCTCCTAGCCCACGTCCACGTTACAATATCTTTATTTTGAAATAATTTATTCAATGTTTTATAGTATTAAATAAATACAGTTCTTTTAAGAAAATAATATCAAAACGTTTATTAAAGATCTAAGAAAAAGATAGGGATGTCTTGTAGAAAAACATACGAGTAGGGGAAAGACAAAACGGACCCTTCGGCAACAATGAAGTTGAATGGGTTCCCTGGGGCAGTTTGATTGCCAATAAACTGGCCAGCAAAATTATTAGGTAGAAAAGATGAAATTCAAACTATATACAAGATATTTATTTTTCTTAGCTAGTTAAAAGTGTAATAATTAAGAACAAATAATTTATAAATAAATGCCTTATATATGAGGTTGGGAAAAAGTTCGTTCGGTTTTATTCAAAGGATTATTTAATGGATTTGTTTGTTGTTGAGCAAAGGGTTTGTATTCATTAGACAGTGCCTTTTCTGCTCTACAGGACTGTGTTATTTGTTTTTTCGAATATTTTTAGTTTTTCCTATTTTCCACGCTTAGAAATGGAATACCCAGGTGGCAAAAATCAGCATTTTCGACACCTACTTTTCTTCGCTTTTCATCGCGGTCAAAAAGCAGCTGAAGCCGCTCGTGACATATGCAACGTGTATGGAGAAGGTGTCATAGGTGAGCGCGCAGCACAGAAATGGTTTGCGAAGTTCAAAAACGGCGACTTTGACCTCAAGCATACTCGCATCTCCACCCGAAAAAGACCATGATCTGCGTTTGGTGGGACTGGGAAAGCATGATACACTGGGAAATGCTTGAAAGGAACGCAACGGTCAACAAGGAGCTCTACATTGCCCAACTACGCCGCGTAAATGAGGCTATGCGACTGAAAAAGACCTGACCGACAAGGCCAAGTCATCTTGCTCCACGACAACGCCAGACCCCATGTTGCACAAGTCGTTAAAACCGCACTCCAAGAGCTCGAATGGGAGGTTCTTCAACATCCACCGTACTCTCCGGACCTTGCGCCAACAGATTATCACCTTTTCCGCTCCTTGTCGAATCAAATGAGGGGTGTTACCTTCGACGGCGAAGAGGACCTCAAAAACTGGCTCAACAACTTCTTCGACACCAGACCGGGCGATTTTTGGCGGAACGGCATCAACAAATTGGTCGAGAGGTGGGAGGAGGTTGTAAACAGTAACGGCGAATACATAATTGATTAATTTATTGTTATAATTATTGTTTTTTGTTTAAAGAAAGCTCTTTGAAAAAAACCGAACGAACTTATTCCCCAACCCAATACATATAGGTATATAAATAAATAAATTATAAATAAAATAATTTCTCCTGATACCTCTGGTTTTTAAGATTTTTCTATAAAAGATTTCGTATTTTTTTAAATAAATGCCTATAAGTTACACATTATTTTTGGTGGGGACCAGCCGCCTACCGCACATTTCGATTTTCATTCTTGTTTAAAGCATTTGAATAATTTTTTATATGCTAATTTTAACATTTCCGATTTCTTAAATCTTTAGTAAAATTATTATTTCACTCAAACAGTTTTTTTTTTTTAATATAATTTTTTCTTTATTTTCAGCTCAAAATTTAGAAGAAAATTACGTTTTGTTGAAACTCTAACTGAACTGAATTCAATCATTCCTTTAGAAAGAGCAAGTATTCCTGATAGGGTAAAAGAGTAAGCATTCTTGGTCTTTGTTTTAAATTGTACTGTATTTAATAAGAAATCTAATTTCACTTACCGGTACCAAAAATGCAACATCTCAATTTTTTGTTTGCTTTTTGTATCGTAATTCTATAATATTAATGTTTGAGCTAAGATATGCATTTATATCATTTCATTGATTGTTTTATTTATTATTATTATAGAATTACCATACAAATAACAAAAGAAAGATTGAGGTGTTGCGTTTTCTGTGTCGGAGAGGAATACAAATATTGAATGAGAAATTTTTATTTAAATCACACATAATTAATTATTATAACTCTTTATTAAATACAACAACAAATATAAGTTTTTTCGATCGATAATATAACTTTTGCAATCCTAAATAAATTTTTATTACCAGAAATGGAAAAAACGTCTTAAAATCAAAAATAGCCCTCAATTCTAGTCTAATACTGGAGGAACAACCATTCTTTTTTGATGTTTAGATCATTAGTGGTTGTTCCTCTCGTATTAGACGAGGATCGATGGTTATTTTTTATTTTAACTCGTTTCTTCCATGTCTTCAGCAATGCATTGTAATAGAAATTTATTAATTATTGCAAAAGTTTTATTATTGGTTGCATAAGTTGTATTATCAATCGAAAAACCCTATTATACAATTAAACTACGAACGTTCTCAAGTATGAGCACCCAATCAGATGATTCGATCAGTTACCTAAAATCTGATTGGGTGCTCTTACTTGAGAACGATTAAGCCTATCGAAATGTCCTAGTTCTTATGGTATTACTTGTTGTTCGGTTCAATAAATAGTTATAATTAATTAGATATGTAGCCATTAAACCTTGTATTTTTGAGATCAAATCTATTAGAGTAGAAATTTTATTTAAATCACACAATTCTTTATTGAACACGAACAAATAATACAATATATCTAATGACGTTTCGGTCGGCTTATTCTGCGATAGTATGAGCAGATAAGCATAACCAGTAGCGTGTGGTCCATATGGTTGCTGTGGATGCGGCGCATCCCTAAAATTTTAAAACATTTCGAGTATTTTCATACCGAGTGTCATAAAAAAATATACTGTTTAATTTGAAAAATAACGAAAAATTCTTGGATGAAATATCCAAAAAAGTGAGTCAGTATGACGAAAAGTACATTTATCGTAAACATTATTATTGTAGATCTCTGAATTTCGACAATCTTCAAACTGATGATGCGAGTGTTTAGTTTTTATTATTTGATTCGGGGAACTCCCGAGGATCGATCCCCACCTAAACTGGACGACTTTTTAGAAAAAATCTCAAAACCATATAGCCCGCGTTAAGAAATTAAAATAATACATATTCGTTGTGTTTTTCTCTGGGTGTTTTTAGTACTAATATTTAGTAATTGCTAAGTTCGTTTAAGATAATTGAGGCAGACAAATCTTCCTTTAATGGAAACTTTTAAGTGCCAACTGTCAAATCCTTTTTTTATTAATTCCTTTTTAATTAATGTATTAGCAGAAACAAAAACACTCATTAAATAAACTTGCATTAGTAATAATATATGTTCGTGTTTGTAATTTTTTTACTTTACAAAAAATTTAGGGCCCCAAATGGTTTCTTAGACCCAGTCCCCTTTTTAGAGAAGGCCGGCACTGCACTGGTTGCAAAGTAACCGTCCGCTACTCATAAACACCCACTCCAAGCAATTAACCTAAAATTTTGGAGTAGGTCTTGATTGAGAACGATCGCAGAATAAGCCGATCGAAACGTCCTAGTTATACAGGGTGACAATAAAAAAACCCGGTTAAACCTTTTGTAGTATAATTTTATTATAAGGAAGAAATCTAATAAATTAACAATTAATAACAATAACATGGACCTTTAGTAATAATATATTCAGCCGGTTTCGACGTTGCCTCCCTTTGGGGGGATACAGAGCCCTAAACGGGTCTTGAAATTTTTGGCGATGGGCCGCAGCTCTTCTGATGACAATCAGTCCCACTCCCGGTGCACCGAGTTCTCCAGAGCCTTCAAACTTTTGTGGGCCTTAGCACAGGTCCTGGTCTCCAAATTGGATCACAAGCTGAAGTCCATCGGGTTGAGATCGAGCGAGTACGGCTGCCACTACATTGATGTGATCAAGACTGGGAAATGGGCCTTGCACCACTCCTGAGTGGTTTTCGCTTTGTGATTCGGCGCGGAGTCCTGTTGGATCGTCTCTGAAGTGCTGCTGTGCTCACGGCTCCACTTTTTCCAAAACCTGCCCCCGATACTCCTATTTGTTGATTTTGATCCCCTAATCAAGGAAAATCAAAGGGGTTTTGCCGCTGGAGCAAATTCCGCCCCAAACCATCAGCGATTATGGGATTTTGGCGGTGTTTGACGATGGCAGATGGTACGGGAGCCTCTGAGGACCAACCCCTGTCGTTTTGGCGCTTATGCGCTTGTTCCTCGATGAACAGCGAGAGCCGGCGAACAAAATTGTTGGATAGGCGTTTCTAGGCAACGGTGCTGATTGTACAGTTCATGTTTATTGTTTTTGTTTTCATTCTAATGTTATATTTTATTGAATAAAGATTATTCGTTACCCATTTGAGTTGTTAATATTTTACTATTATGATGGACACAACAACTGGCGACGAGGATGGGATTCACAGTGGAAGAAAAGGAACAAGAATCACCCTAAACGATTTCAATCCAACTATCATGGAATGGGATGCCTAGAAGATAAAGTTTGAAAAAATTTTATTCTTAGAAAATATTAAAGAGGATGATTATAAAAGACCTCTGTTAATCAATTATCTATCACCACAACCATTTCAGGTAATACTTTCAATTTGTAAACCATTAAAGCCCAACGTTTATTCATTCTTGAAGGAGACAATAAAGAGTGTGTCTTCTGCTGGAATTATAAATTTTATTTATTTATAAAGAGACTATAGTTTCGAGGGCTTTGCCCTCTTCATCAGTCTATTATAATGGATTCACAGGAATAAATTTATGAATAAATTTAATGGTTTACAAATTGAAAGTATTACCTGAAATGGTTGTGGTGATAGATAATTGATTAACAGAGCTCTTTTATAACTTTTATAATTTATTCATAAATTAATTCCTGTGAATCCATTGTAATAGACTGACGAAGAGGGCAAAGCCCTCGAAATTATAGTCTCTTTATAAATAAATAAAATTTATAATTCCAGCAGAAGACACACTCTTTTATTGTCTCCTTCAATATATAAAAATTCTGTTACTCTCGGCAAAAACTTTCATTTTGATTATTCATTCCGTGATATTATATGCATCAAAGCTTGATTCAAATTATAAAAAAATTACATTTCCCTCTACGGAACGAGTGAAGTTTTTTTCATTGAAACAAAGGCACGGGCAATCATTGGCGGAATTCGCAAATCAAGTTAGAGATGGTACGGCCAATTGTGATTTCCCAGCCGATTTTTTTGAAGATGCTATGATAACGTCATTTGTAATGGGAATGGACAATAATAATGTGCGAAAATATCTATTACAACAAGATCTTAAAGTATTTGAAAAGACAGTATCGGTTGCACGTACTATAGAAACAGTATATTTAGAAAGCAATAGAAATTCTAGTGACATAAATGATCCCGATTCGAATATTCAAGTTGTAAAAAGAAAAATTCCTGAGAATAAAAATTATAAAGAATTGAAATGTTTTTCATGTGGAGGCACAAATCATTTGAGAACCAATTGTTATTTTAAAAATACTAATTGTTTTAAATGTGGATTAAAGGGGCATGTAGCCAGCATTTGTAAGACTTCAGTGAAAGTTAAAAATACCTAGGAGACTAGTGATAGCGAACAGAAAAGTAATTGCGTATCAGATATACTATGTAACGTTAATAGTATTACAGATTCTACAAACTAATGTTGAATTAGAAGGATATAAGATTTTGATGGAAGTAGATTCTGGTTCGGAGTAACAATAATAAATAAAAAAACTTGGGAAAGAATAGGGTGTTGAAATGTAACCGCCAGCCTCGTCTTCCTTTCCTCTATAGGAGAAGGCGTCGCACGCATTCATGTGTACTTTACTCATTACTCATCATACTGTCTCGATGTAAACACCTCACACAATATACTTTTCTTTGTCAAATATATATCATATATTAATATTGAATAAATCAACTCAGTGCATTTTACAAACGCATTTATTATTCCGCTATGAAACTGACCCATTTTCAGCTTCAGGTTATGAGCCCGGTGTTAAAATACTCTGAGTGAACCGAGACAAAGAAAGTCAAACGAAGACAAAGGAATTCACGTGATCCAAGAAAATAAAATAATGTCTGCTGTACGCATTGAGCCGTTAGGACGTGAAAACTTCGATACGTGGAAAATTCAAGTAAAAGCCATACTTATAAAAAATGATCTCTGGGAATACGTGGATGGAAAAATTCCAAAGCCTGCAGACCCGCCGGCTGCCGTTAAAGAATGGATCAAAAACGATGGCAAAGCTTCGTCTGAAATAATTTTAGTAATCGATCCCAAGGAATTAAAAAGTGTGAAGGATTGTAAAACTGCAAGTGAGCTATGGGAAAAACTTCATGAAATTCATCAATCAAAAGGACCAGCCAGGAAAGCACACTTACTGAAACAGCTAATCTTAAATAAAATGAGAAGTGGTGATGATGTTCGCGAGCATGTGAGTCATTTTTTTGATATAGTAGATAAACTAAATAATCTTGATATCAAAATAAATTCAGAACTTCTAACAATTATGCTACTCTATAGCCTACCGGAAGAATTTGAAAATTTTAGGTGTGCTATTGAAAGTAGAGACGAGCTACCCAAGCCAGAAGCGCTTAGAACAAAAATTATTGAAGAAAGCGACTCCAGGCGAGACAAAGGAACCGATGCTCCGGACAACGCCCTTGCAACTAGATATAAACCAAAAGTGCGAGGTAATGAAATAAATTATAAATTCAAAGGGAAATGTAGAAAATGCAACAAAATCGGCCATAAGGCATCTTCGTGCCAATCTTCAGCCCGTAGATCAAACAATCAAGGACTTAACGTCGTGCTCTCAGCATCGAAACATAAAGATACAAATGAAAACTTATGGTGTCTCGATAGTGGATGCACAGCTCATATGGCGAGCTCCGAAGAAAATTTTATAGATTTAGAAATTTGTGAAAATGAAAATATATCCATGGCCGACAAATCAACTACGCAGGTAGCTGGAATAGGCAGTGTAAATCTGAACGTGCGAATAGGCAAAACAGAAAATTCTATTCCAATGGACAACGTTTTATGTGTACCAAAGCTTAGAACAAATTTATTATCAGTCTCCAGGATCACGAACAAAGGTTACAAGGTAGTATTCACCAAAAATACAGCAAAAATAATAGATTCAAACGGAAATCTCAAGGTCATCGCGGACCGAAAAAACGACCTTTATTATGTGAGACAGAGTTTAGAAATGCCAACAGCAAATGCAGCGGAAACCACAAAAATGGAAACGGAAATTATAAAATGGCATCGACGTTTCGGTCATCTCAATGAAAGAGATTTAATTAAACTCACAAAAATTGAAAATGTTTTAGGCCTTCAAGAACTTAAAGGACCCCTGCCACCTTGCGATATATGTTCGATGGGAAAAATGACACAGACACCGTTCCCGAAGGAGTCAGACAGGAAAACTGAACTTCTAGAAATAATACATACGGATGTCTGCGGTCCCATCAATCAAGAATCACTTGGCGGAGCGAAATATTTTATAACCTTCATCGATGACAAATCTAAATACACAGTTGTGCGAATTATCAAAAATAAAAATGAAGCTTTTTCAGCATTCAAAGAATATAAGGAATGGGCCGAAAAAGTCACCAATAAAAAGATAAAATATCTTCAATCGGACAACGGCGGGGAATATTTATCAAGAGAATTTTCTAATTTTTTGGTCAAATCTGGAATTAGCAGAAGGTTAAGCTGCCCTAAGACACCTCAACAGAACGGGACTGCCGAGCGAATGAACAGAACTCTTTTGGACATGGCCAGGTGTATGCTCATCGAATCGCAACTACCTGAAAAATTCTGGGCTGAAGCAGTGTCAACAGCGAGCTACATTCGTAACAGGTGCCCAAATAGCAAACTAAATTGTGAGGTCCCCTACACATTATGGACTGGGAGAAGAACAGGCATTTCACATTTAAGGCCTTTTGGATGTAAAGTTTTTGTTTTAAATAAAAACTACAAAGGAAAGTTCAAGCCCCGTTCCCAAGAAGGAATACTCGTCGGGTACTCAAGTGAAAGCAAAGCATATCGAATATGGATAGAAGAAACCAAAACCGTCAAAATCACAAGAGACGTAAAATTTTTCGAGAATGAAAAAATTGAAATTGAAAGTGAAAATAATAGAAATTATTTGGAAATCGAATTTAAAACGTCTACCCCCAACTCGACTCCTATAATCACCGTTGAAGAGAAAGAAGATGATCAATCTGAGTCTGAAGAGACCCCAGAGCTAAAGAGAGGAAGAGGCAGACCCAGGAGACAACGCCAGGGAATAGGAAGGCCGCGAAAAGAATATAACATGGTCCCCGTCGCGGAGGAGGAAGATGAAACATCTAGCTCTAGCGAAGAGGAAGACCTAGCGACCACGAATATGGCCCTCGATACCATCAAGCCCCCAGAAGATGTATTGAATGGTTCGGACTCTCAAAAATGGAAGGAGGCAATTATAAAAGAATATGAGGCTCTCCTCAGAAATAAAACTTGGCAAATATGCAACCGACCGAGCGGGTGTAAAACCATCGATAGCAAGCTTGTTTTAAAAACAAAATTAAATCAAGACGGAAGTATCGAAAGGAGGAAGGCACGTCTAGTCGCCAGAGGTTTTTCTCAACGACCCGGTATTGACTATGAAGAAACGTTCTCACCAGTGATCCGTTTAGAAACAATTAGAACCATGATTGCCATTGCTGTCGAAAAAGACATGCAGATTCATCAACTGGACATCGATTCTGCATATTTAAATGGCGATCTCGATAAAGAATTATATATGGAAATTCCCGAAAGTTTTAAAGAATCACTGACGGAACTGGCCAAGTCAAATGAAAATAGCATCAAGCGAGAAGCAAAGAAGATGCTTAATAAAATAAAAAGAAGGAAACGTTGTCTGCAATCTTAAAAAGGCGCTTTACGGATTGAAACAATCTGGCAGGCAATGGTATTTAAAACTACATCAGGTTTTACTGGATATGGGATTCAAGCCAACTGACGCCGATCCAAGCCTCTATACAAAAGGCGAAAACAATTCTCAAATAATGATTGGCGTGTATGTAGATGATCTAATTCAGCCGCTGGCCCAGACAACATTCCCACCAGTATAATCAAAAATTGCGCGCCTGAACTTGCTCCTATTCTCTCAAAAATTTTCAAACTTTCATATACCACTGGCTCATTTCCGGAGAGCTGGAAAACAGCAAGAATTCAACCAATTAAAAAAAAAGGAGATCCTTCAAATGTAGCCAATTATCGTCCGATCGCCATAACTTCGGTTCTTTCTAAAATCATGGAAAAAATCATTAATGAGCAAGTTCTTCACCATTTAGAATCTAATAAACTAATCCATGATAGTCAATACGGCTTTAGACAATTTCGGTCCACCGGCGATATTTTAGCATATATAACTCATATTTGGAATAAAGCACTAGAGACTGGTAAAGAGACTTTCGTAATAGGCTTAGACATTTCAAAGGCCTTCGATCATGTCTGGCACAAAATCTTCTTGCCAAATTACCTGCATTTGGCCTTCCCCCGAGCCTCTGCAAGTTGCTTGAGAGCTTTCTCTCAAACCGCTCTATTAAAGTCGAGGTTGACGGAATATCATCCTCGTCCTTTAATACTAATGCTGGAGTTCCTCAGGGCTCAGTCATCTCCCCCACACTCTTTATTATCTATATTAATGACCTATTAAATCTGCCCTCCAATCGAATACATTGTTACGCTGACGATAGCACCCTCCACAACGCTCAATCCTTACTAGACAATCGCGCAAACATAGCCTCCTCAATAAATTCAGATTTAAGCATGCTTAAAAATGGGGATCTCACAATTTGGTAAACTTTAATGCTGGCAAAACACAGTGCTGCCTAATTTCTAGGCGCGCAGATAGGAACCTTCCGGACATTTCCTTTGATTCGAGCTCATTGGAATTCCGTAATAAAATATCAATGTTAGGTGTCACCTTAGGTTCTGACCTCTCTTGGAATGACCATATTATCTCAGTAGCAAAAGCTGCAGCATGTAAGCTTGGCTTTCTTTTCCGAACCAAACGATTTTTCACCCCCACTCAACTCCTTATATTATACAAGGCTCAAATTCGCCCCTGTCTTGAATATTGCTCGCATTTGTGGAGAGGAGCCTCCAAGTATTCTCTTAATACCTTAGATGCAATTCAGAGGCGAGCTATAAGACTGATAGGCGATCCTACATTAACTGACACTCTCGACTCCCTAGCCCATCGTAGATCTGTCTCCGCCCTATCCCTTTTTTATAGATATTACCATGGCTTTTGTTCTGACGAAATAAAATCGATAATCCCACCAAAGGCCTCATTTGCCCGAAATACACGATTTTCTAAAATTCAACACCCCTACGCGCTTAAACTAGATACTAATCGAACAAACGCATTCGCCAATTCATTTATCCCTATGACATCTAGAGACTGGAATTCTCTTCCCCGACCGTCTTTCCAGCTACTTATAACCTTCAAACTTTCAAGACCAGCATCCACAGATACCTTCGACTTCTACCCAATCCCTAAATCTCCCCTTATCTTCACGTTACAAGGGTCCACCACGGACTTCAGAGGTTGTACCTTCTTGGTGCAACTTCTTCTTGTATCAATATCATTATAAAAAAAAAAAAAAAAAAAATCTTCTAATCGCTTCGAAGAATGAAGAACGGATAGAAGAAATCAAGAAACAATTAATGAAAAAGTTCCAGATGAAAAAATCTTGGCATTGTGAACTACTGCTTAGGAATAGAGTTCACACATCGAGAGGGGGAAATTATTCTTTCTCAGAAGAAATATATTTCCGAAATACTTGAAAAATATGGCATGGAGAATTGCAAACCGTTTAATACTCCATTAGAAGCCGGAATTAAAACTGTGCAAACCACTCAAACAAGAAGAAGATGAAATGAAGAAATTTCCATTCAGATCGTTGGTTGGGTCGCTGATGTACTTGGCAGTAGCGACGCGACCAGACATCTCCTTTGCGGTGAGCATGCTGAGCCAATTCAATACTGCTTACAACGAAAGCCATTGGAAAGCAGCGAAGAGAGTCCTGCGGTACTTAAGTGGCACCATCAACAAGGGACTACACTTCAAGAAGAATGGAAAACCAGTCGAAGGATATGTAGACGCCGATTGGGGAAATTCCCTTATCGACAGGAAGTCATTTTCGGGCTACATATTCACTTTCGGAGGCGCAGCTATCTCGTGGGAAGCAAGAAAACAGCGAACGGTGGCCCTCTCCAGTGTAGAGGCCGAATACATGGCACTTACTGAGGCAGCGAGGGAAGCGATCTATTTAAGGCGACTCTTAGCCCAGCTAGGGCAACCACAGCCAACAATTCCGATCAAGAGCAACAGCCAAGGTGCGCTGAAATTATCAGAAAACCCTGTGTTCCACTCACGCACCAAACACATCGACATTAGGCATCACTTTATTCGACAGGCGCTGGAGGATGAAGAAGTCGAAACAGCATACATTCAGACAACGGAGATGCCCGCGGATGTACTGACAAAGTCGTTACCGAGGGAAAAACACGACTTTTGCTCAAGAAGGATGGGATTACGACTTCAGGAATGAGAAGACTTCGTTTGAGAGGGGGTGTTGAAATAACCGCCAGCCTCGTCTTCCTTTCCTCTATAGGAGAAGGCGTCGCACGCATTCATGTGTACTTTACTCATTACTCATCATACTGTCTCGATGTAAACACCTCACACAATATACTTTTCTTTGTCAAATATATATCATATATTAATATTGAATAAATCAACTCAGTGCATTTTACAAACGCATTTATTATTCCGCTATGAAACTGACCCATTTTCAGCTTCATAGGGAAGCCCCTACTGCAACCAGGTAAATTGCAATTAAAGAGTTATTCAGGTCATGGAATTAAAATAAAGGGTCAAAGTATGGTGAATGTCAAATGTTTTGGAAATGAAGCTATTTTAAAATTATTAGTATCAGATGAATCAGGATAATCTATTAGGTAGAGACTGGCTTTTTGGTTTGAATCTCACATCACTAAGTATTGGGGTGTTGCAACTCAATTTTACTAAATAAGGATTTGATTAAAACAAAATATTTTAGTATTTTTCAAGAAGGCCTTGGAACTTGTACTAAAGTAAAGGCGCATCTTTATTTGAAGTCTGGGATAAAACCTAAATTTTGTAAGGCTCGTGAAGTATCATTTGCGAATAAAGAGGCAGTCAAAAATGAAATTGAACGCTTAGTAGCTATGGGGGTAATAGAAAAAGTCGATCATACTGGTTGGGCAGCACCAATAGTTATTGTTCCTAACCCAGGGGGTGCGGTTCCAATTTCTGGAGATTTTAGTACGGAACTAAATGACTCATTAGATATTCACAAGTATCCTCTACCAACTTCAGAAGAATTATTTGCTTCATTAAATGGGGGACAAAAATTTTCAAAGATAGATTTATCTGATGCTTATTTGCAAGTAGAATTAGACGAAGAAAGTAAATCTCTGGTAGTAATAAATACCCATAAAGGGTTGTACAAATATCGGGTGTTTTTTTTAGAGGTATAGAACTTCGAATTGAAATAAAACACAAGAAAATCGTTTTAATGTCCATCAATTTGGCTTTATTGGAAGGATAATTTTATGCCATTAATGTTTAAATATGATTTCGGGCATGTGGCCGCCGCGGCTGGCTCGAATAAATCCAATTCTACAGGTCCAATTTTCAACCACTTTTTCGAGCATATGGGGCCGTATGTTGGCAATAACGCCACGAATGTTGGCTTCCAAGTCCCCTAACGTTTCTGGTTTGTTGGCGTAGACGAGCGACTTCACATATCCCCAAAGAAAATAATCCAATGGTGTCAAATCACACGATCTTGGTGGCCAATTGACAGGTCCATTCCGCGAAATTATGCGCTCATCGAATGTTTCCTTCAATAAATCGATTGTGACGTGCGCTGTGTGGCATGTAGCGCCGTCTTGTTGGAACCACAACTCATCCACATTCATGCCATCCAATTCGGGAACAAAATAGTCGGTTATCATGGCTCTATACCGGTCTCCATTAACGGTAACTGACTCTCCAGCATTATTTCGGAAGAAGTATGGCCCAATGACTCCACCAGCCCATAGAGCACACCAAACAGTCAGTTTTTGTGGATGTAATGGCGTCTCAAGGGTCTCATGTGGATTCTCTTCACTCCAAATGCGGCAATTTTGCTTGTTGACGTAGCCAACATTCGTGGCGTTATTGCCAACATACGGCCCCATATGCTCGAAAAAGTGGTTGAAAATTGGACCTGTAGAATTGGATTTATTCGAGCCAGCCGCGGCGGCCACATGCCCGAAATCATATTTAAACATTAATGGCATAAAATTGTCCTTCCAATAAAGCCAAATTGATGAACATTAAAACGATTTTCTTGTGTTTTATTTCAATTCGAAGTTCTATACCTCTAAAAAAAAACACCCGATATAACCGATTACCGTTCGGGATAGCTTCAGCCCCTAGTATATTTCAAAATATAATGGATCAGATGCTGGGAGGCTGTGAAGGGGCGATGTCTTATTTAGATGATATAATAGTTACTGGCAGAAATGATGAAGAACATCAAAGAAATTTAGCTAAAGTGTTAGATAAGATACAGGAATATGGGTTCCGATTAAATTTTTCAAAGTGTTCGTTTTTTAAGAATTCTGTTGAGTATTTAGGGTTCAATATAGATAGTCAAGGGATTCGTCCATCTCCAAATAAAATTAAAGCTGTGGTAGACATGCCAGAACCGAAGAATATAAACGAATTACGTTCATTTTTCATCATCATCATCATCATTCACGTTCATTTTTGGGTATGATAAATCATTATACTAAGTTTATACCTCACCTATCAAGTAATTGTGAACCTCTGTACAATTTATTAAGGAAAGATCAGAAATGGGTGTGGGAAAAAGAAAGTAAATCATGTTTTTAAATTTAAAAAAGAAATTGACTTCATCGTTAGTTTTAACTCATTATGACCCTTCATTACCTCTTATATTAGCTTCAGATGCATCAAATATAGGTATAGGAGCAGTTTTATTTCATCGGTTCCCAGATGGTACAGAGAAAGTGATTTGCTATGCCTCCAAAACTCTTTCACATTCAGAAAAACGTTATGCTCAAATAGAGCGAGAGCCTCTTGCCTTAATTTTTGGCGTTAAAAAGTTTTATAAATATTTATGGGGAAGAGAATTCATACTGTTAACCGATCATAAGCCGTTAACGACAATTTTCGGCAAAAAGAAAGGAATTTCTTCATTTACAGCTAGCAGATTACAACGATGGGCACTTATATTAATGGGATATAATTACAAGATTGAATATATAAAATCAAATGAAATGCAAGCAGGTGCTCTTTCCCGTCTTCCTAACAATGTAAATGACTTAGACAATGATTTCGCTTGTCACCAAATTATTAATATACTATATGAGGATTTTCATGAAAAGTTACCGATTAAAGCAAAAGATATTGAACGAGAAACTCGTAATGATCCTAAATTATCTCAAATAAAAAAATTTGTATTGGATGGTTGGCCTGAAAGGATTAATGATGAGAAATTAAGACCTTATTTTAAAATAAAAACAGATTTCACTATTTATAATGGTTGTATTATGCGAGGATTTCGAACAGTTATACCTGAAATATTTCATACTAAATTATTAAATTATCTACATGAGACACATAGTGGCATGGTAAGAATGAAATCATTGGCTAGACAGTATTTTTGGTGGTCTAATTTGGATATGGATATTGAAAAATTAGTCCGGAATTGTGAAAATTGTTCGTTAATAAGCCATAATCCTCCGAAAAGTCCTCCCCTTTCTTGGCCCGCGTGTGAGAGATAGATACATATTCAAAATGGCCAGAAATTGTAAAAATTTCACGAACTACATCATCTGACTTAATTAGAGTGCTACGTTCTCTTTTCGCTCGTTATGGAATTCCAGAAGAATTGGTGAGTGATAATGGTCCGCAATTCGTAGCAGATGAATTTGCTGAATTCTGTGAAAGTTATGATATAAAACATGTTTTTACACGACCTTATCATCCACAGTCCAATGGCCAAGTCGAGAGATACGTTTAAACTTTTAAAGATGCCCTAAAGAAAATGCTATTTAATCAGTATACGCTTAAGGAGGGAATAATTCAAACTAAGTTGGAAAATTTTCTGTTCCGATATCGAGTTACACCTCATACAACAACACTAAAATCACCAAATTCTTTATTTCTAAACAGAGAATTGCGTACAGAGCTAGATTTTCTAAGTCCTTTCAAGCAAAATGTAACACGTGATGAAATACCACCAACTGATCGAGTGAGGAATTTCAAGGAAGGCGATGAGGTGATAGTTAAAGATTTTAGGAGGGTAAGAAGGTCAGATTGGACTAAGGGAATTTTAGAAAAGAAAATAGGAAACAGAATATGGATTGTAAAAATTAATGGAGAAAATTGGCGCAGACATGAAGATCAAATAAGAATCCAGAAAGATCACGATGAAGAACCATTAATCATTCCCCCAATAATTCCACCTGTGGCTAATAATGGCAACAGTACTGAAACACCCACTATTCGACACCACATTCCAAATACAGCGTCTCCACCGTTGGAAACTTCGCCAGCGAATCAACGAACCGTTTCTGATCCGTCCCAAAATTCAAGGCTCAAGTTTCAGGCACAAGACCTAAAAGAACATGCAAAGCTCCTCAACGTCTTATAGAAGAAATTTAGAGGGAAGGTGTTGGATGGGCGTTTCTAGGCAACGGTGCTGATTGTTCAGTTCATGTTTATTGTTTTTGTTTTCATTCTAATGTTTTATTTTATTGAATAAAGATTATTCGTTACCCATTTGAGTTGTTAATATTTTACTATTATGATGGACACAACAAAAATCGGCACCTGCGGCCCGCTGCTTGAGTTGCCGGCATCTTTGCAGCCCTACGTTCGTGTTTCGTAAGCAGCTGAGCCTTCTGGAGCTTGTACGGCTTGAGGTTCAACTCCTCTTTGGATATTTGTCGGACAGATTCTCGGTTGATTCCGATTTCAAGAGCGATTTTCCTCATGGAGACCTTCGAATTTCTCACATTGAGCAAACGGAAAATCTCAAACTGATGTTTCCCCACACTTGCATCAGGTTTGTTTGCCATTCTACAAAACACAATAATTAAGCAATATTAAATTGAAAAATACATACTCTAGGACAAAAAGTGTGGAGAATCCGATAAAATAAAAATTAATTGGATACGGCAATACACATTCTTGTTAGGTCGTATCAAACTTTAACCGGTTTTTAACCGACTTCAAAAAAGGAGGAGGTTCTCTATTCAACTGATTTTTTTTTTTTGTGCCTATGTTACCTCATATCTCCGCCAATTGTGAACCTATTTTGAAATTTTTTTTTGCATTGGGTCCAGTCTACGTTCCGATTGGTCCCATTTTTTTTTCGTAGGTATTGGACCTTTTTTGTTAGGTTTGTTCAGGACTAACTTCTTTGTTTATGAACCGATTTCGATGATTCTTTTTTTATTGGAAAGGGGGTATCTTAGGGATGGTGCCATATTAATTTAGTCAAGTTCTGATGATAGGATCACTATTAATAACATCACTAAAAATAGAAAAATAAAAATTTTTAAGAAAAAATAAAACCGACTTCAAAAAAATTAAATGCAACAAATAAAATACACTAAAAGGTATAAAATAATTATTATCTTATTTAGTTACAACTAAACGACGAAATATTAACATGAAATTACTTTTTGAAGTCGGTGCCAAACATATACCTTTTATGAATCGCACTCGACGGATCTTACTTAGTACGTTTGGCGGGTACGCTCGCTTATAGGTATAGTTTGTTTGGCACCGACTTCAAAAAGTAATTTCATGTTAATATTTCGTCGTTTAGATGTAACTAAATAAGATAATAATTATTTTATACCTTTTAGCGTATTTTATTTGTTGCATTTAATTTTTTGAAGTCGGCTTTATTTTTTCTTAAAATTTTTTTGTCGTCCTGTATTGTATTATTTGTTCGTGTTCAATAAATAATTATAATATTTGATGTGTGATTTAAATAACATTTCTACTTTAGTTATAATAAATTATATATGATTTAAAAATATATATAAACTTTTACAGCTACATATTAATAATGAATAATAATAATTTCAAAATTTTAGATCCTAATTCAAATGGCAAAATTATAATTGTTTATCTTGAATAATTAATGCATGTTTAAAAAATAATTAAGAATCTATTTATTTATCTATTGAAATAGCATGAACTTAATCTTTCATCTTTCTTGATTATTTTACTATTATTCCAGTCCATTTATATTTCCAAAAATCTGTCTTTCTCTCTATTATTAATTCATGGCATTCAATTGTTTCTTTTAATTTTTTTTTAATCTAACTATTAAACTATTATATTCATTAACATTACTTTATTTTTCTTAAGGTATGACAAGATAAAAATAAGCATGGAACAAGGCAACTAACTTTTCTAGAAGGTAATTCTGGGTGATGAATAACCATTTAAAAATTATTAATTAACAATTTTAAATTAACTAATAATGGATGTTTTCCATTTGATAAAAAAAGCATGCTACCTGATTATATTCGTGTTTGTACTTTATTCAAGTCAAGATAGTCCAAACGGATACCCTCGTAAATTAAATTTCATTTTAACTAATAATTATATTTATTTATTTTCTATAAACTTTAAATTATCTGTGATTTTTATTATATTTAAATAATACTGTCTAGTAATCTTTATATTTTTAATTATATTGAAGGCATTTTCTTACAAACTTAATTCTAAAAGCATATTACATTTTCACTTCTTTCTTTTTATAGAATTTTTATTTTACTAAAAGCATGGATAAAATTTAAATTTAAAAATATAAATAAGGTACTAGATAGGATTCACAAATTAAAGACAAATTCCTTATGAGCAAGACTCGAGATACAGGGTGATTCAAAGAAACGGGTAATTTTGAAAATTAAATAATTTCATGAAAATTTTTTTTTAATAAAATTTATTTATGTCATTTTATAGTAAAAATAAAGCCATTTGTGAATACATACAGTACAATTGATTTTTTGAAGATGACATCCTGCGGGTGAGCCCTTCTCTACGCAGACATTCCTGCAGTCTTTTCGTTAATTGTTCATGCTGACGTAACATTTCAGCTGGAATTTCGGGAATTGTTTCTCGGATCTTGGCTTTCAATTCTTCCGTTGTTATGACATCATACAGTGTTATAGGGCCTTATTTGAGGACGAGAATGGCCATGTGATTAGAGTCACATTGAATCGTTACGTCGCCATGCTTGAAACCTTTGTTAAGCAACAACTGAGGAGATTTCCACACATTATTGACACATCCTGGTTTCAACGAGATAGATCAACGTCCCACACAGCATCAATGTCGATGGCTGCTGTACACCAATTGTTTAGGGAACGTGTGATTTCGAAAAACGGTGACATTCAATGCCCCTGATTTGTCATCTTGTGATTTCTTTTTGAGAGATCATCTTAAAAGCAAAGTGTTTCTTAGTCGACCTGCTAACAACGGAAGAATTGAAAGCCAAAATCCGAGAAGCGATTTCCGAAATTCCAGTTGAGATGTGACTTCAAACCATGAACAATGTAATGAAGAGACTGCAGGAATGTCTGCGTAGAGAAGGAGCTCACCTGCATGCGCGTAGTTAAGGGGGCCTGCCCCCACCCTACAAAACTTCTTGCCCCCACCCCCTAAAAAAAATCGAGTCAATATCTCAATAACTATTTATGCTATGAGATTAATTTTATTCTTAAAAAATCAATACAGATTGAAAAATGTAGATCTCAAAAAAAAATTATCTTCCCATATAGCCCAGTAAATAGAGAGGTTTCAGCTTACATTAATTGCAGGAAAATATTTTTTTTAGGATCGTTTCGTATAGTGTGGGTATGACAAATCTAAATTTGCGACCTCGTAAATGTGGGGGACAACTTTTGCCAGCCGAAAAACCACGAAATTTTCGGACTTTTTCCAGTTTTTCGCTAATAACTCGAAAACAGTTTATATTTTATAAATAACCGTTCTATAGTAAATTAAAGAGTACAAATTTTCGCGTTTATTAAAAAAATAAATGCAAAATTGGTCTAGTAGTTCGACTCTTAATGGGGATCTAAAAAACAGCCCTCAGGATCACTTTTGAATATCCCTAAAACTCGCACTTTTTCCGATTATTTCCCATTTTGACCATGAAGGAGCACGTTTTCAACAAAGAAGTCTCTATACATTTTAAAACTAGATTAAATTTGCTACAATTTAAACAAAGTTTCATATTAATTGGATAATGTTAACCCGTGTCGCAATGAGATTGAAATTTTGAAAAAATGCAATTTTTGCAAAAAATCGAAGTTTTTCCTTCATAAAATGAAAAGCACTTTCCTAGAAACTTGATTCCTATTTCATTCTGTAGGAAATCATAGTGACTTGAACGTTTACTTGGACCACTTTTTGTTAAAACTCTGATTTATAGATATCCTACATTTTCCGGACAGGATATGATCCGAATCCTCATGCGTTTTGGAAAATGCTGGATATCTATAAATCTAAGAGTTTTATCAAAAAGTGGTCCAAGTAAACTTTCAAGTCACTATGATTTCCTACAGAATGAGATAGGAATCAATTTCCTAGGATCATTAATTTTCATTTTGTGAAGGAAAAACTGCGATTTTTTGCTCAACCCTGGCGCCACCTAGGAAAATTCCCTAACTACGCCAATGCTCACCTGCAAGATGTCATCTTCAAAAATAAATTGTGCTGTATGTATTCTCAAATGGCATTATTTTTACTATAAAATGACATAAATAAATTTTTTTTAAAATTTGTTTTCATGAAATTATTTAATTTTCAAAATTACCCGTTTCTTTGAATCACCCTGTATTATTTCAGGAGTTAACATAGAAAAGTTTTCGTGTCTTGCTCTTAAGCAATTTGTCTTTTATTTGTAAATTCTAACTAGTAATTTATATTTTCAAATTTTAATTTTATTAAATATATTTCACCTAGAACCTATACACCATTCACCCTAAACAAAAAAAGCATGGATATTAAGTATTATATATTTATTCTCTTATATGAATACCTTTTAATTTTTTTATTATTATATTTTCAGATTAGAGGACACAATTCAAAATAAAAAACATAAAACGATGATTTCTAATTCTGTCATCTAATAATACCTACCTATATAGTTATAGAAAATCTATTGAAAAGCAATATTACACAAATTCGTAAAGAATTTCTTACACTCTTCATTCACACCAGAAATAATGGATACATATTAGATGTCTATTTTTCATTCTAATATTCTTTTAAAAAATATTTCTTATTTTTCTAATTTATATATTATTTCCAAAGATCAAATTATAAACTTAGTTACCTCTAATCTTGTCACTTTTGGCTTTAAATAATATTTATTAATTGCTATGTATGTTTGTTTACTTTTATTGTTATAATTTATTGTTAGGTTTAAATAATGTAAATATAGTTATACAATATACAGGGTGGGACAATACTTCTTTTACCATTTCATGAGGCCATAAATAAAAAAACTAAGCGTAATATGAAAAATTTATTCATAGTCACCTATTCTACGAACCATAATAATAATAATAATAATAATTTTATTATCGGGCCAGGGCTTATAACCCTCTTTGAATTTTACAAACATTTTTTTGTTTTTTACATATGGTATTATACATTATAGCAAATAACAATTCTTAAACTTAAATATGTATATAGGGTGGTCCAGAAAGAAATTCATTTTTGAACATAGAAAGAAAACAAAACTATTATATTTAAAAGCGTTTAATCTTAAACAATATATAGTTTATTAAATGTAATTTTAGTTTTTGAAAATTAAATCATCAAGATGACGCCCTTGGCTGTTGCGACACTCTTCCAAACGGACACGAAAATTTTGAAAAACTATTTTGGACTCCTGAAATGGTAAAGAAAGTATTGCCCCACCCTGTATTTTTATCTGGAAGATTTTTTCATATAAGTCCATTCAGAAAATTACATATTTCTTAGAAATGGTGCTTCAAGGGCTGACAAATGTAAGAATAATCAATTTAGTCATCGATAATTTGGTAAGATGTAAGGCTGTTTACCAAGTGATCGACTTGAGGGACTAGCTTAGCTACTACATTAAAAATTGCACAAATGGAGGCTGAAATTTTGTAAAAATTATAATTTACTTTTTGAATTTCCTCCAGTGTCTGACCCGAAAAAATCTTTCAGAACATTATCTGACCACTCTCAATCCTGGGAAAAAAATAATATCTTTAAATTTTCTAAACTTCTCAATTTTTATTTTGTTTCTTGTAATATTAAAAATCATTTTTCTATATGGACCGTGCGTTAAACATAGAGGCAGCACTACTACCGAAGGTAGCGCTCTCTTGTGTTTATTTATTCAAATAATTTGGGAGAATTGGGGGGGGGGCGCGAATATTGTATTATACTATATATTATAGATAAAAGAATGCACGGAGCCTAGGCTTTGTCTTGGACGTTTAATAAATCATCCCCCAAAGCTTACATATTTTCGTCGCCAGTTGGCGTTAAAATCGTGACGCACGGTTCCTATATTCAAAATCATCTCAAAATAACATAATTTAGGAAATCTGTAAAGTTCCTACAAAACTAATTTTAAGAATATTGAAAATTTTATTAAAAATCTTTGTTATTTAGTTTTCTTATGCAAATATATAGTTATTTGATTTCATTGGTAATAAAAAAAAGTATTAAATTATATAAGTATTAAAAAAAAAAGGAAAAATAATTGACCACGCTTCTGATTAAAAAATAAACTATTTTTTCTAACTGATAAAAAAAGCATTTATAGTTATTAAACATATACCATATATCTAACACATATTATACATATATTTAATTAAATATTACTAGATAGCCCTTTATATAATCAATAAATAAATTTATAATAATAATAATCAATATCAAATTATCACTGAAATTGTAAATATATGTATTTAAGAATTATTTTATTATCTTTCTAGTTGTATAATAAGAATTCTTATTAATTAATATAGTAATTTATATATAATTTAAAAAAATATTTCATATAAAAGATAAATCATTCTTATCTATTAAAATGCCTGTATGCACTGAATTTACTCAAAAAATCTAATTAACTCTAAGCCAGTGAGTCAACGGGATATAACGTTTTAACGAGCACTGTTTATATAATTTTTTTTTAACTTTTTTTATTTTCGGCTCAAATTCCACAATCTAATCGAGCAGTAAAATGTAAGTGAACAAACTTTTTCCGACTTATGTGACAGTACTAAAAATAAATACAGAAACCAACTAGGTGAGGAGCAAAAGATGCCAGAGTTATTATTTATATGTAGCAAAAAGTAGAGACGCAATAAGTCATTAAATTTATTTAATTCTAATATTACAATTTAAATAAGTAATGTATTATAATTTAATTTTTATGTTTATAATAGCTAAAAAAATTAATAAATAATTTTCTGAACAATATATCGCATATTATTCGATGCCTTTTTCAGGGGTATTCCACCCACCAAATTTCATGAACCATAACCCCCCCCCTCCCTTGTATATTATGTTTTATTCACTTCTCAGGCCCCGATTTAGGATCTATGGGGTCCCTATGCTGGACCTGTGGAACGGTCCCTACCTGGGGAAATAAATTTTTTTTAAATTAACCTACTAAAGCCGCATTTTCTTGGTATACAAAGCAAAATTTATTTATTTATTTTTTACAGAGCTTATACCAAATTTAAAGATCTTGGTATACAAAGCAAGCAAAAAAGTGGAAGTATAGGCCTTACTTATACCAAATTAAATCGAATTTGGTATTCGGATCCAGTAAAAAAAAATCAAGAAATTTGATATGCAAAATCAGCAAAAAAGTTAAAATATAAGCCTTATACCAAACTTTACAAAATTTGGGATACAAAATCATTAAAAAAAAACTCAACAAATTTAATATGCAAAATCAGCAAAAAAAGTTAAAATATAGGCCTTATACCATATCCGAGATGCAAAAATCAGCGAAAAATGGAATAAAGGCCAATTATGTTATTTGATGGTTTGTGTTGATTTCAAATAAAACAAAGTTTTAAGTTGGAACACGATTTATTAAAAGGTGAATATAAATACAAGAGTTAGTGAAGGTACTGAAACTTTAAATAATAATAGATCAGTCTTCACTAGCATGAGGTACACTGTTCACGTCGGATGGGTAATAGTAAGTAAGTGTCTGTCTTCAATTTGGGAGACGACCTTTATAGGCGTTGAGCCGACATCTAGGGCTGCTGACGATAGGTCCTTGGAACAGCCAATCGGCGCATCTCTTAATATGGCCGATCCGGGCGCAGCTAGGTCGTAGCATTTGTCTGGATGAGGCAAAGGCGGCAAGGAACTAGACCAAATGAGGCAAAGGCGGCAAGGAACTAGACCAAATGAGGCAAAGGCGGCAAGGAACTAGACCAAATGAGGCAAAGGCGGCAAGGAACTAGACCAAATGAGGCAAAGGCGGCAAGGAACTAGACCAAATGAGGCAAAGGCGGCAAGGATCGTCTTTGTCTTGAGATAACGACTTGCATTTTACAATTCTTATTATTCTAAACATTATTATAATACAAAGGTGAAGTTTAGTATTGGCACCTTAAGGGTTGCCAGATATAATTAATCTAATGAATTTATAGAGGTAGGATGTGATATCGGCAACTGGATAGCTGCCAGGTATAACTGGCCTTATACCAAATTCGACAAAATTTAGGCCTTATGGCAAACGCCGCCGAATTTGGTATGCGAAATCAGTAAAAAACAGTTAAAATATAGGCCCTATACCAAACCCGGGATGCAAAATCCAGTAAAAAAAAAAAAAAAAAAAAAGGAATAAAGGCCTTATACCAAATTCACTAAAATTTGGTATAGGGAAATCAGGAATTGGTGGAAATAAGGCCTTACAAACCAAATTTGGTATGTGAAACAAGCAAAAAATACAGGCCTTACTCTAAATTTAAAGATCTTGGTATACAAAGCAAGCAAAAAATGAAAGTAAGTATTGGCCTTATACCAAATTAAATCGAATTTGGTATTTTATTTTATTTTATTTTATTCGACATACGGGAGTTATCCCAGTTACAATATACATTTTTATACAATAAATCAACAATTTAACAAAACTAAAATACTAATTTATAGTCTTAATTATTTTTATAGAGAAAAGTTTGCGGAATTTAACATAATGTAATGCATTTATTTCTATTATAATTATATTATTTCATTTAAATTGAGTAGGTAAACAATTATTTTTATAGAGAAATTTAACAGACAAAAGTCACATTAATAGATAGATAAATAGTACACAGATAGATACATACAAGTGAAGCTAATATAAAGCATGTAATAATATAATACAATCTATTAGACATTTAATCGTAGTGTGAGCAATATCTTTTGATATCCCTCACACCACATGAAAAGAAGTCCAATTGTGAGGAGTTTGCCTTTAGCATCACTCTATTCAGCCCTGTATTTTTTGAATAATTAGTATTACAAATGGGGATAAAAAAGGTTTCGACAATGCGACTGTAATATTGAGGTACTTTGAAATTAATATATTGGAGAATTTCACAACAATCAATCAGACCATTCAACAGTTTGCGAAGGAATATCAAGTCATTTTGTAGTTAGTCTACGGGATGACAAACTTTGGATATTTAGTTCGGTTCTTAAGAGTCTAGAAGAGGGATAGTTACATGGGGTAAGAGAGTTACTAGTTGATGGGAATTTATATGATATAATTTTTAAAAATTTATTTTGCACTCTTTCAATTTGGTCAATTTGATGTTGGACATGCGGTGACCAAATTAAACTGCAGTATTCCAGCTTGCTTCTTACTAGGGAGTTAAATAGTATTTTTAGGCAGTTGGAATTTTTGAAATTTTTTGTATTTCTATATATAAATCCCAGAAGTTTAAAAGACTGACCACAAATATTTTTTATATGAAGAGAAAAAGAGAGAGAAGACTCGAAGGTAACTCCCAAATCGCATATGTGATCAACCTGAGAAAGAAAGCTACCGCCTATTGATATATGATAGTATAGGTCAAATCGCATGTCTGTGAAAAGATACAACATAACACTTATCAATGTTAAGTTCCATGCCACTATTCTCACACCATTCATATAGTCTATTAAGATTTGATTGTAGACAAGTAGTATCAATATTATCGGTTATTGTTTTATATATTTTTAGATCATCCGCAAATAGAAGAAATTCAACATCAGTAAACACTGAAAATATATCGTTGATATATAGTAGAAATAAGAGAGGTCCCAAATGAGAGCCCTGGGGGACTCCTGAAGGAACATCAATCACTTCAGAGGTGGAGTCATTAATTTTGACGGTTTGCTTTCGATCTAATAAATAGGTTTTAAACCAATTTAGTAATTTACCTGTAACTCCATATTTTTCTATTTTGTGAAGTAATAAGTTGATATTAACTCTGTCAAATGCTTTACTAAAATCAGTATAGATTACATCGACACGGGATGACTGTGTAAGAGCATTTAGTAAATATTGTTCTAATAAAAGAAGGTTTGTTGTTGTTGATTTGCCAGTAACAAATCCATGTTGTTGAGGGATAATATACTTAGTTATTGTCAATAGTTTATCACGGATTATACTTTCAAATAATTTTGGAATAGTTGATTGAATACATATAGGTCGGTAGTTAGTTATTAGGGAGGGGTTTCCCTTTTTTAAAATTGGTCTTAAGTAGCTGATCTTCCAGCAAGCGGGAAAGATTCCTGAAGTTAGAGATAGGTCAAATAGATTTAATAGAGGTACACATATTGATGGGCAGTTCTTCAAGATAATGGGAGGAATATTATCAGGTCCTGATCCTTTATGAATATCAAGAGTTTTTATTTTGGAGTTGATATCGTCTAATGATATATTTAGGTAGGGGATGGAGAGGTTAGTTGGAATATGAATTTCAGATAAGGGTATAGATTTTAAGGGGTATGATTGAGAAAAGTAATCTGCAAACAATTCTGTAGTACTTGCATCTGAGTTAGCGACACTGTCATTGAGATACATTTGCTGGGGGATAGAAGGTTTTGATTTTAGAGCATTGATATAAGACCAAAATGGCTTGATATTATTCGCTATTGAATTCTCAACATTTCTAATATAATTGGAGTAGCATTCCACAGACAATTTTTTACATTGTGCTCTTAACATGGAAAATTTTTGGTAAATACTATATAAGCCAGTCGATTTGTATTCACGATGTAAATATTTTTTAGTAGAAATAATTTCTTTGAGTTCATTGATGAACCATTTGGGAAATGTTTTAGTATGAGATTTAGTTATTGGTACATATTCATTGATACAGGTCTGAAGAACATCGTAAAATTTACAAGTAGATACTTCTATATCGCCGTCACCAAATAGCATTTCCCAATTGATTGAAGTTATATAATCGTTCATTAAGTCAAAATTACATTTATTAAAGTTTGGTTTATATTGTGTATAATTATTACAACTGGTATCTGAGATAACTGTGAATTCTATGCTTAATGGAGGATGAAGCGGATCAGGAGATTTTGTGGCACCGGTATTCGGATCCAGTTGAAATTTCGCTAAAAGAAAATTAAAATAAAAACTAATTAAATACACACATATATTTTATTTTTTTGAAAATATAGGCCTTATTATCAGTCAAATTAATTGGGTGGGAATGCAAATTCTAGCCCTTTCGATCAATCAAACTATGTAAGTATACAAAATTTGGTTGAGTTTGATCAAAATTGCTAGAATTTTCATTTTTGACCATTTTTTCACTCAGGATCCGGTTAAGTGGCTCAGGGTGTGGCCACAGCAGAACTGTTTGATATTAAAACTACATTTTACGGAGATTTAGGAGATTAGGTATTTTCTACTTCATAGAATTACTTAAAATTCTTGAGCTTAAAAAAGTTTATTTCTCCTCTCCATCCTGTAGATGTAGATAGTTATATTGTATTATCATCATTATAAAAATGGAGCATTTTTTTTTTGTTGGAGAATTGAAATTGTCTTAATTTATACTCTGGAATGTCTCAGAACAGTGTCGCAAAATTATTAAATTATTTATTTAATAATTAAATATTTAATTATTATTATTTGATAATTAAGTTGATTAATTGTTAAAAATAATTATTAGTATTTTTTTTTTGAGATATAATAATTGATTTAGTATTTTGTTTATTTGATGTCGGATAAAAAATAGTTCTTAAGAAAGTTGTTCAGTTTTTTTTTGTAGATTTAGGCTATGGAAAGAAAAATATGTTTCCATTTAAAAAACTGAACTTGACCTTGAAATTCCCTTGAAAGCTTGTTCTAGGTCGACAAACAATAGCTTAAAATAAACAAATAATAGCTACAGGCGACATCTTAACCTATGTCACCCACACCTGGAACAATACTCTAGAGGCCGGAAAAGAAACCCTCGCTGTAGTCCTTGATATCTCCAAAGCTTTTGACCAGGTTTGGCACAAAAATCTTCTTGCCAAACTGCCAGCCTTTGGATTCACACCAACTCTTCGCAAATGGATAGAAGGCTTTCTAACAAACCGAAGTATAAAAGTTGTGGTGGATGGAACATCATCTGAATCGTTCTCCACAAACTCTGGTGTTCCCCAGGGCTCCGTAATCTCCTCCACACTCTTCCTAATTTATATAAACGACCTTTTCGATCAAACGGCAAACCCCACTCATTGTTACGCCGACGATAGCACTCTACACGGCAAACCCTCACTCCCGAATAATCGAATCAACGTTGCCTCCTCAATTACTCTCGACCTAGACAAACTGAATAAATGGGGCTCTCAAAATTTAGTTAACTTCAATTCAAACAAGACTCAATGTTGTCTAATTTCTAGACGCGAAAATAAAGATTTCCCTGATATTCACTTCGATTCGAATACCCTAAAAATGTGTGACAGGCTATCCATGTTGGGCGTCTCTGTCGCATCTGACCTGTCTTGGAATGAACACATCTCCTCTGTGGCGAAATCTGCAGCAAGGAAGATTGGCTTCTTATTCAGGTCCAAGCGATTTTACAAACCCCCACAACTTCTCACCATCTACAAGGCCCAAATCCGCCCCTGTCTCGAATACGGCTCTCATCTATGGAGAGGAGCCTCAAAATACTCTCTTGCTACCCTGGATGCAATTCAGAAACGAGCCGTCAGGCTAATTGACGATTCTTCCCTCACCGACTCCCTCGACTCGCTGGCTCATCGAAGAAATGTCTCTGCCCTTTCCCTTTTCTATAGATACTATCACGGCAGTTGCTCTGATGAGATAAAATCAATAATTCCCCCCAAAGCATGCTTTACACGTAGCACGCGTTTTGCCGACTCCCAACACTCTCTCGCGGTCAAATTAGAAAAGTGCCGGACCACTTCATTCGCGAATACATATATCCCCATGACTTCAAGGAACTGGAACTCTCTTCCAGCCTCTATCTTTCCCAACACCTATAATCTTCAAACCTTCAAAACCGGAGTGCATAGACACCTACTAAGATTGTAGTAAGAATTAGTCACTCCCGCCGTTTAACCGCGCAATTTAAGATTGAACCTAGCTGAGAATTGGCCCCTCCCGCCGTTTAACCGCGCAATTTTAGATTGAACCTAGCCGAGGATTGGTCCCTCCCGCCGTTTAACCGCGCAATTTAAGATTGTGGTAAGGATTGGTCACTCCCGCCGTTTACATTCACCCACCGCGCAATTTTAGATTGATAGTAGTAAAAATTGTTCACCCCAGGCGTTTACCCATATAGGAAATGACGAAGGGCCCAGAACTTAGCCAGAACTGGGCCAACACTTCTCAAGCTTGGCACTAGTCTGCAAGCCAGTACTGGCCCGACACTGGTTTGAATAGGGGATGATAACCGCGGCCCAGACTGGTAACCTATTTTGGGTCAATACTGAATTCTAGACTTGGCCAATATGGGTAGTAATCGTTGGCTTGATACTGAATCTTAGTTTGAGCCAAGGGTGACAGTAAGGGTTGACCAAAACACTTTCATATATATTCTTTCCTTGATTTATAAATCTATTCGACGAATAGTGTTAAATGTTCATTATTTTGGCAACCAAGTATAAAGCTTTCAAAAACCTCTTCAAACTTGGTCAGGTAAATGAAGCCCATGAATAAACGGATTTTACTCAAATAAAATGTAAAAATAACAACAAGATTAATAACATTTTATTTCAATATATTCAGTAAAATCTTTATAATATTTCCACAATTGAATTTAACAACTGATTCCCAAGGGCTCGACCTATTTGGCCAAGTTTGGAGAAGTGTTACTGAATACAAGCCATCAGTTATTGATAAAGTTTTTAAATTAATTAACTTAATATTCAAAATATGCAACGTTTTGGAATAATATTTAAATAAATTTGTAAATTTATAACTCAACATATTTTTTGAATTTTAATGAAGCACGTTTTCTGAAAAACAGCCCTTAAAAAATGAAGTATAAAAACTAAAATATATAATTAAGACGTTTCTGGAGAATTCTTCATTTATCAAAAAAATGGTGTTTCCTTAAATAAGAATAATAAAGCAATTGGATTTTGCCAATTTTTTATTCATAAAGGGAGAATTTCTCCCGAAACGTTTGAAACATATATTAAAGCTTTTATTGTTGATTTTTCTTAAATTCTTTACAATAAAACAATGAATAATTTATTTGAAGAATTCTCTGTTAGAAAATTCAATACAAATTTTAAAAATATCTATTTTTTAGATAGATTTATTAACATAAATATTAAATGAATAATATAAAAAGAAAATATTAGACAGTGAATTTGGAAGTATAGGCAATAAAATATTGTCAATATTTATATAGAAATGGTCAATGAAAAATTACTACAAATTGATAGTAAAATAAAAATGACAACTAATGTTTAATATAAATAATATAATCCAATTGAAAAAATGAATTGTTTTAATTGTCATATAAATATTTGTAATTTAATTTTGTATAAAATTCAAAATAGGTGTTTTCTATCCGGCTATCGGGTGCCGGCTAGCATTTTCTGCTTGTCGACACATATCCCTTGTAAAAATACCTATTGCGCTCAACCTTCTGTTTTGTTTCGTTAAGAAAAATTATCCAAAAGCTCTGATTGATTTAAACACTTTTTGACCGTGCTACTCAATTGGAAAGTAAAAATTATACCTACTCAGTGGAGAACTTAAAATATAATGATCTTATTTAAAAAAGGTGATCCAAAAGACATTAATAATTACAGGCCAATAACACTAACATCAAATATCGGAAAATTATTCATGAAAATACTTAACAACAGACTTGAACAAATTCTTACAAATCCACAGTCAGAAGATCAAGCCGGATTTAGGAAAAGCTATTCTACCTGCGACCATCTACACACAATTAATCAAATAATAGATCAAATAATAGTTAATTCTATGTTCTCCCAAGGTGTTGACCCTGGCTGCATAGATATTATTAAAAACATTTATAAGATGTCGAAAGGAAGAATTGTTTTGGATGAGCCAGGACCCTTTTTTCCCGTAGAAAGAGTAGTAAGTCAAGGTGATCCATTATCTCCAACATTATTTAATTGTGAGTTAGAGGAAATGTTCCATCAACTTAATTGGGAAAAGAAGGATTTAAGAATAAATGGAAAATATTTAAATAATCTCAGGTTTGCAGATAATATAGTTTTATAACTAAATAATAGGTAATAAATAAATATAATAATATATAATATAAATAATAATAGGGACATCAAAGTCATAAATAAAGGAAATGATAAACGAATTGAACCATGAAAGTAAAAAGATAGGTTTAAAAATAAATAATAAAAAATCAATGATAATAACTAATTGTGAAGAGGAGAATATAAAATATGAAAATAACGAACCGCCCATCTTATGCAAACAAGAGACAATATACCTGGGACAAAAAATAGGTTTCAAAAAATCAAGAACAACCGAAGAAATAAATAGAAGAATAGGTTTATCCTGGAACAAATTTTGGTCTTTGAAATTTATTTTGAAGAATAAAGAAATAAATTTAGATTCCAGGATAAAAACTTTTAAAAAATGTATTCTACCAACTCTTACATATGGCGCGCAAACGTGGCCTATAATAGAAAAAATTTCAAAAAAATTAGAAACAACACAGAGGGATATGATTAGAAATATCTTAGGAATCATTCGTGAGTGAGTGCTTCTAGAGGACGGTCGACTCTGCGCAGCGCTTTTTAAGATAACACTTTTGTTTATATTTTCTTTATCTTTTAATATTTTTCGATTTCTTTAGTTTTGTTTTGCTTTTTTACATAAATAGTTTTTTTAGTTTTTATTATTTAGTTAGCTTTAGTTTGTAAATATTTCTAAATAATAGTTTTTATTTGTTTATGAGGTTATAGCAGTCCGCGTAACCTCTCCCAATGGACGGGAACGAAGTTTCCCCTTCCAATTCGCTGGCCCAAGGTCGGATCCCAGCTAAACGTTTTAAACCATTTAGTGATTTATCTGATGATTCACTAAATAATGAAAACAATTTAATTAAAAAATCTCTGCCACGTTTTCTTGTTTTCACTCACGGTGAAAACGGAAAAAATTTATCTAAAATTTCCCCTTTTTTAATTAATAAAGTTATTACGAATTCCGCTGGAAAGGTAAATAACATTAAGAAACTTAGAAATGGAACAGTTTTGGTTGAAACAGCAAATGATAAACAAACTGAATCTCTTTTTAAAATTAAACAATTTTTACCGGAAATCCCGGTAACAGTTCAGCCTCACTTAAAACTTAACTCATCAAAGGGTGTGATATTTTGTCCCGATCTTGTTGACATCTCGAAAGAGGAGATTCTTTCTGAACTTCAAAATCAAAACGTAACAGATCTCCATAAAATTACTCGAAAAGCTCAGGACCAAATTACTACAACCCCCTTGATTGTCCTCACATTCGGCACCCCTACCATTCCTTCAACAATTAATGTTGGATTTTATAGGCTTTCCGTAAGAAAATATGTACCACCCCCTATGCGTTGTTTTTCGTGCCAGTTATACGGGCATACCAAGGGTAGATGTTCCAAAACAACCCCTATTTGTGGTTTCTGCGGGCTTGAACTCCACCCTGGCACCCCGTGCTCAAGGACTTTTTGCACCCCTTGTAACAATGATTCTCATCCTAGCTTCTCTCGTACATGCCCCAAGTTTGTTGAAGAAAAAGAAATTATTAATTTGTCAGTTGATAAAAATATTTCATACTTTGCTGCCAAAGCCCAATTCGAAAAACAAAAACTATCGAAGAAAACTTCCTTTGCGTCTGTAGTACAGACTAATTCAAGTTGCACTTCTTGCGAGGAGCTCAAACAAACAGTTAAAGTCCTTACTGAACAAATAGTAGCCCTCACAAGTAAAATTGAATCCCTCACTGCAGCCGACAAATTAAATGAAAAAAAACAAACAGTAATTATTCCAATAAAACCAACTCCTTCGTCAGGACCTATCGCGGCCCCTATCGTTAGTGCATCTCCTTTAACACCAACTACCAATGGCCAAGTCCTTCTTAGCCTGCCAACCTCAAGTGAAGATGAAACCCCTTTATCTCAACGAACTTCCGCAAGGAAAAAAATAAGAAACCAAAGGGGCAGAATCGAAACGCTGTCTCTTAGTATATGTTTATTTTTATCTCTAGCAAAATGCGCATTTTTATTATCATCGCTAATCTTATTTATTATATTATTTTTCCTTTCTTCTTGGAATCTTCTAATAATTTATCTATTTGCTTTTTTATCTAAATATGGATAGTAATTTTATTATTCAATGGAATTTGAATGGTATTTTTAATAATTTGGAAGAACTTAGATTATTAATTAAAGAATACAACCCATCGGTAATCTGCTTGCAAGAAACCCATTTGAATAATAATAAATTTTCTATTAGAGGTTTTAACGAATATTTTAAAAATAACGATATAGGACAAAGAGCGAAGGGCGGGGTAGCAATCCTGGTTAAATCTGCTATATTTTCGCAATCCTTGTCCGTTGATACAAACCTTCAAGCCATCGCAGTCCGTATTTCATCCCCTTTATCTTTAAGCCTATGCAGTGTATATATCCCTCAAGATCACCGTTTTTCTAGATCTGATTTGGAAGATTTGGTTATTCAACTGCCCCCTCCATTTCTTCTTCTGGGCGATTTTAACGCCAGAAGTTGCCTTTTCGAAAACATTCCATCATCCCCCAGGGGAAAAATAATCGAGTCTTTTCTTAATTCCAACAACGTGTCGTTTTGAATAACGATTCTCCAACCCATTTTAGCACGGCATATGGTACCTATTCAATCATAGATCTTGTTTTTGCATCGCCGTCTATCCAAGATAGATTTTCCTTCAAGGTACATCCTGATCTATGTAGTTCGGACCACTTTCCTATTGTTTTATCAGACAACAGAAAAATTCCTGTTACCCGAACACATGCGAGGTGGCTGGTCCGAAACGCGAATTGGCCTCTTTTCGAAAGACTATCCTTTTTTAACCAAAGCGATGATAATGAAAGCGACATTATTTTAAAGCTAGAAAATTTTAATAAAAAAATAATTAAAGCAGCCGAAATATCTATTCCAAGGTCGAAAACTAACCCTAAACGCCGTTCAGTCCCTTGGTGGTCAAAAGAAATTCAAATGCAATTAGGACAGGAAAAAGTCTCTTAGGCTTTTCAATGCTTCTCCTAATACACAAAACTTGATAAATTTTAAAACATAGGGCTCGGCAAAATATTTGATAAAACAAGCAAAAAAGCGTTCATGGGAAGAATATATTGACCATTTCGTATTCTACTCCCGAAAAGGAGGTTTGGGGTAAGAGAAACAAAATAAAAAGGGTCCCAGAATTTCTCGGTTAGACCTCTTCATTTAATAACAACCCCCGTGTCTAACCCATATGAATTATCGAATATATTTGCTCGACATTTTTCCAACATTTCATCCTCACAAAATTTTAATCCTCGTTTTCTTAACATTAAAAATGCATCGGAACAAATTACTTTTAATTTCAATTCGGACAATTCCGAAATTTATAATAAGCCTTTTTGGCTTATGGGGAATTGAATCAGCATTAAACTCCTCCAAAAATACCTCTCCAGGGCCGGATGGTGTTCATAATTTAATGTTGAAACATTTGCATCCGAATTCAAAATTGATTCTTTTAAATATCTTAAATGAAATTTGGAAAAATTTTGATTAACTTAGTCAATGGAGAAAATCAATCCTGATCCCTATCCTCAAGTGAATAAAGATTATAAAGACGTTACGAATTATCGGCCCATTTGCATGACGAGCGTCTTATGTAAATTAATCGAACGAATGGTGAATAAGCGTTTATGGTGGCTGCTAGAGAATAAACGCCTTATTTCTAAGTATCAGTGTGGCTTTCGCCAAAATCGTTCTGCCTCGACCACCTGGTACGTCTTGAGGATTATGTATTAAAGGGTTTTGCAAACAAACAGTGCACACAGTTGTCGTTTTTTTCGACCTTGAACATGCTTATGACACAACGTGGCGTCACCAGATTCTCCAAAAACTTAATAATTGGAAAATTAAGGGCCATCTTGCACTATTTATTCGTAATTTCCTCTCAGACCGTCTTTTTCAGGTTCGGGTAGAAATACCCTATCTCGAGTAAATACCCAAGAAAATGGTTTGCCTCAGGGAAGTGTCTTAAGCACCACTTTATTCGCTATAGCTATTGATGACATTTTGGCCAAATCAAATACCCAATCCAAAAGTCTCTTTTTTGTTGATGATTTATGTATTTATTATAAATCTAATAATATAAATAACGTAAAAATTAAACTGCAAACGGCAATAAATGATATTGACAATTGGGCATTTGAACACGGCTTCAAAAATTTCAAAAAATAAAGTCTTTCCTGTCTGCATTTCTGTAGACTTCGTTCCCTTCATGATGATCCTGTTTTGACACTCGACGGGAATTCGCTTACCTACTATGATCAAGTAAAATTTTTAGGCCTAATATTTGACAAAAAGATGAACTGGAGAACGCATGTTGATTATCTTATAATAAAGTGCCTTAAATCTATGAGTCTCTTGAAAGTCCTTGCTGGTTCTCATTGGGGGGCGGATTCCGCACGCACTCCTGAGAGTTCACAGGGCTATAATAAGGAGCAAAATTGACTATGCTTCTCCAGTTTACGCATCGGCTCGTGACAATGTCTTAAAAAGCTTGACTCGATTCATAACATGGGTATTCGGATCGCATTAGGAGCCTTTAGGACTAGCCCTATAGTTAGTTTGCTAGCCGAAGCGGGTGAACCCCATTAAGAATACGAAGGGACACTTTATCTTTAAATTACTTATTAAAAATCTATTCACTGCCAAATCACCCGTCATACAAAATTTTATTTGCAGTCACAACCCGAACAAATTCTCAAAACCTAGATCTACCAAACCACTAGCTGTAAGAATGAAACATTATATTGATAATTTTTGATGACACTTGTAAACACCAGGTCGCTTTTATTAATGGCTCCCCAAACCCCTTTTGGCTTATAAAAAAGCCTGCAGTCATATGGGACCTGCATAAATTTAACAAACAAAATACAAGCAGCGACACTTTCCAAACGGTTTTTCAAGATGTCATCAAGAAATACCCTAATTTTTCGCTTATTTTTACTGATGGGTCGAAATCAGACAATGAAGCAGGTTGCGCTTTTAAACTCGATAGCATAGAAAGGAAATCCAAGCTGCCCGCCATCTCCAGCATTTTCATCAGGGAATTAAAAGCCATCGAGTTAGCGCTCTCCTTCATTAAACGCCATGGGTTAACAAAAGTATAATCATTAGTGACTCCCCTAAGCGCCCTCCTTGCCTTGCAGGGTTTAATCCTCCCCATCCTTTGGTCCAGAGAATTCAATCCCTGTATGGGGAACTGCCGGGGGACGAATGGGAAATTCTTTTTAATGTGGGTGCCAGGACATAAGGGTATCGTAGGAAATGAGGCTTCAGACCTTTTAGCTAGAATGGAGCCAACAAGTCGTCTGTTGACTTTTCCCAAACCTTTCTGGAGGACTCCTCAAGGTTTTTCAAAACCTAATCAAGAACACCTGGACCAAAGAATGGGAGAGGGAAAATACTCATCTCAAAAGAGTCAAACCTAAAAATTAGTCCCCTTCCACTATATGCTAATATGCCTAGAAGGATGCAGACTATCATAACACGCCTCCGAATAGGCATTGCTTCTTCTCTCATGGATATTTGATCTGGAGAGGATCCCCCATGGTGTGCTACTTGCAGTTCTAGAGTCACAGTGGACTACATCCTAATTGATTGTCCTGCATATAGTCTAGCTAGGACAGAATTTAAAATAAAAACAAGACTATCCTAAATCTACTAGGAAGTCAAGAAAATTTTGAGAATTTGTTCTATTTTTAAATCGAATCCAACTCCTTAATTTGATTTAGCTTGTATTTTATTCTTTCTAGTCATGGCCTAACTATGGGCAGTCTTACTATCTGTGATATTATCTATTTTGTTGACTATTCTATTTATTATATATTTGTTATAGAAGCCTTTACAGCTTCACTGTTTGTGTATTGTTATTTCTTATATAGTTTATCTCTTGTTGAATTTTTTATACATTTATTTTAGTTTTCTGTTTTTCGATATAGTTTATTTTAACATATCTATCAGAAGCCCCTTTTTAAGCTTCATTATTGCATTGTTATTTTTATATAGTCTATCTCTTCGTTGATTTTTATACATTTATGTATCGTTAGATATATGGAAGTCCAAAAAAAAAAAAAAAATAGAGAATATAATAGAAATCCTAGGCGCTATAATGACCTTAGCAGTCGATGTGCCTTTAAACCCCAACAATAATAATAATAATAATAATATCTTAGAATAAGAAGAAAGGATAAGCAAAGAATAAAAAAACAAAAATGGAAAATATAAACATCGCTATAAGGAAATGAAATGGAGATGGCGGAACACATTGCGAGGATGTGAAATGAAAGATGGACAAAAACCACCACTGAATGGTGCCCGCTGAATAAAACCAGGGACCGAGGAAGACTGCCGAATAGATGGTCAAATGAACTGGACAGGACAGTCGGAAGAGACTGGATGAGGAATGCGAGGAATAGAAAAATATGGAACATATTGGGAGAGGCCTATGCCCTAAGGGGACTAGTTCCATCATAATTTGTACAATTGTAAATTTAATATAAGTATAAATATATTGTAAATATGTTGTAATTTATTATGTATTGCTTGTTTAAATATAATTTAAATGTAAAATTAAACTAAATAAAGGCTATAATAATAATAATAATAATAACTCAATTAGAAAACTCTCTTTGGACTACGATTTTATTGGATTGATACACATTTGAAGGACCCACGCGAGACTCTGAAAATTTCTAACGGATTTAATATTACAATACGATACATTCATAAGTCGTAAGCATTCCAGCATACTACTTATTGATGTATATCTGTCACATTTTAATATAAATCTCATACATCTATTTTGTAAGAGTTGCAACTTATCTCCTGATTCTCCTGAGTGCCAAAATATAATATTGTAGGACAGTAAGAGAAACTAGGACTAATTATAGTTCTATACACCTTAATTCTAGTGTTCATATTCAAATTATTACAAGCTCTACCAAAGTATTGCACTTTTCTGTTTACATTCTTCAAGAGCTCACTATGATGACTCTTAAAGTTCAACTTCGAGTCAACCACTACTCCGAGGTATTTAAATGAATCCAGATATTCCAAATTTACACCATTCAGATAGATTGGACTTAACCCTTCTCCACCCACCCGCAATTGCATTACTTTAGATTTCGTAAAATTTATAAACAGTTTATTCATATTTAGCCAGTCTTCCAACTTCCTAAGGGTTCCATTCATTTTCTGACAAGGCCTCTCAACATCACAATCCTCCACTGATATTAGTGTATCATCGGCAAACAGATTTATAAATACATCATCATTAATACAGTTACAAATGTCATTGATATATAATACAAATAACAAAGGCCCAAGAATACTTCCCTGGGGAACACCAACACTATCAGTTTGAGGATCGGAAATCACATTATTAATTTTTGTAACATGAGTTCGACCAGACAAATAACATTTAAACGACTTCACTGCACTATCACTAAAACCATATCTTCTCAATTTCACCAGAAGTAGATCCCGATTCACCGTCTCAAATGCACGCCGAAGATCCAGCGAAACCGCCACCACCACATTTCTTGGGTCATCGATCGACTTCTTCCATCTTGTTATTATCAACTGTAAAGCTGTCTCACATGAATGCCCCTTTCTAAATCCCGATTGATTTGGAGTCAAAATATTATTCCTATCGACATAATCAAGCAGTTGTTTGTGCATTACAGATTCAAAAACCTTCTCTAAGAAGGGAAGAGAATTAACAGGCCTGAAACCATCTGGTTCCAGGGCGTTCCGTTTCTTTGAAATCGGTATAATTACTGATTGTTTCCAAGCCTGAGGAAACTTGCTGTCTCGGATAGACATATTAATAATTTCTTGAACCTTTTCCAGAAGAAAATCACCGCCAAGTGAAAGAACCTTATCACTGACAATATCAGTAGATTTTTTTATTCAAATTCATAATTGCTTTAACCATATCATCCCGGTCGATCTCCTAATTACAAACTCTTCCGTCTAGGTATGGATATGTAACTATAGTCATTTTTATTCTTGTCATCTATCAACTTCAATATACTTTCTTCAACAAACTGATTATACTTATCAGCAATAAACAATTCATCTGTGTATGTTTTTCCATCAAATCTCATTTTAGCTATATGGTTTTGCTGTCTCCAGTCAATAGCAGTCTTTATATTCATCCACATATGTTTAGAATTTTTACTCTTTTCTATCTCTTGTGCATAATAAGTCCTCTTTTTTGCCTTTATTTTTGATGTAACAAGATTACGCGAAACCCTGTAGATGTCCCAGTGTTCCCTTGTATTAGTAATGCACGCGGCTCTATAATTTAAGTCACGTCTCTTTGTCAAATCTTTAATTTCCTCATCATACCATTTCTGAAAATGACTAGGAATTATTTTTGATTTCACTGGGGCCACAGTATCAAGGCTTTTCTTTATATTCAAATACAAACGATCGATAAGAAAATCAACATTTATATCATGGTCATTCAGATTCAGTCATGGCAAGTTCACCAGAATACTCTGAATATTTTCGGGATTAACATCCTTTAAATTTCTTTTTCTTGATTTTCAACTTATACATAGAAGAAGCGATTAAAGAATTCAAAGACAAAATTGATACAGGTATAGAAATCCAAGGTCAAAAGATCGCTATGTTAAGATTTGCCGATGACATTGCCCTTCTAGGAAGCAATAAAAAAGAATTAGAGGACGCCTTGAATGGAATTAACCAAATCCTAATAGAAGAAATCAAAATGAAAATAAACAAGAATAAAACCAAGGTCCTAGTATGTACAAAAAAAGAACAAACGAGACAGGAATGCATCAAAATTAACCAAGAAAACTTAGAAGGAGTTAAGGAATTCCGCTACCTAGGAAGTAAAATAACATGGGATGGGAGGAGCAAAAACGAAATTAAATCAAGAATTGCCCAAGCAAAAATGGGGTTTAATTCAAAACAAAAACTACTATGCTCCTCCTCAATCAGCTTAGCAAACAGAAAGTTGCTATTGAAGACATATGTATGGAGCATAGCCATGTACGGGTGTGAAACCTGGACAATTGGAAAAGCGGAGAGAAAGAGATTGGAGGCTTTCGAAATGTGGTGCTACAGAAGAATGATGAATATCAAATGGATGGATAAAATTACAAATGAAGAAGTTCTTGGAAGAATCGGAGAAAGAAGAACCTTGTGGAAGAGTCTGAAGAAGAGAAGAGGTCAGATGATGGGGCACACACTGAGACATGGGGGACTGCTTAGGGATATCTTGGAGGGGGAGGTGGGAAAGAAAAGGGAAGGGGAAGACCCAGATTAGAATATTTCAACCAAATAATTGGGGGATATGGGATGCCAGACATTTAGAGAGGTTAAACAGCTGGCGGGGGACAGAGTCGAGTGGAGACGGATTGTTGCATCAAAACCAGTCTTAGGACTGTATACTCAATGATGATGATGATCCTTTAAATTTCTAGTTTCATTCACTTTATCTAACGGTAATCTATATGAGTTTCCTGTTTTGTCCGACCCATAAATCTCTATAATGGAGTGATCAGAGAGTTTCGGGGTCTTAAGAATGTGTGTCGAAATATTCGACTTTCAGCTAGCAACATGCTCAAATCGATCTTCGTTTTACTATTTTGGGCCATTCTTGTAGGCATTTCTCACATTTTGAATAAATTTAAAATTTTTTCGTAAAAATCGCATTAAATTTCGCTGCAGGCTATATAGTTTGCATTTTTTCGATTTTCATCAAAAATTTTTTTCGAGATATTTGAAAAAAATATATTTTTTCAATTCTCTAGGACCTCCTGATCACAAATATACTAAAATTTCTACATTTTTTGAATAATTTAAATTTTTAGTAAAAATCACAAATTTCACATTTTTTCGATTTTCATCAAAAAATTTTTTCGAGATATTTGAAAAAAAATATATTTTTTCAATTCTCTAGGACCTCCTGATCACAAATATACTAAAATTTCTACATTTTGAATAATTTAAATTTTTCGTAAAAATCACAAATTTCACAAGGCTATAGCCTTTGCATTTTTTCGATTTTCATCAAAAAATTTTTTTCGAGATATTTGAAAAAAAATATATTTTTTCAATTCTCTAGGACCTTCTGATCACAAATATACTAAAATTTCTACATTTTGAATAATTTAAATTTTTCGTAAAAATCACAAATTTCACAAGTTATAGCCTTTGCATTTTTTCGATTTTCATCAAAAAATTTTTTTCGAGATATTTGAAAAAAAATATATTTTTTCAATTCTCTAGGACCTCCTGATCATAAATATACTAAAATTTCTACATTTTGAATAATTTAAATTTTTCGTAAAAATCACAAATTTCACAAGGCTATAGCCTTTGCATTTTTCGATTTTCATCAAAAATTTTTTCGAGATATTTGAAAAAAAATATATTTTTTCAATTCTCTAGGACCTTCTGATCACAAATATACTAAAATTTCTACATTTTGAATAATTTAAATTTTTCGTAAAAATCACAAATTTCACAAGGCTATAGCCTTTGCATTTTTTCGATTTTCATCAAAAATTTTTTTCGAGATATTTGAAAAAAAATATATTTTTTCAATTCTCTAGGACCTCCTGATCATAAATATACTAAAATTTCTACATTTTGAATAATTTAAATTTTTCGTAAAAATCACAAATTTCACAAGGCTATAGCCTTTGCATTTTTCTCGATTTTCATCAAAAAATTTTTTTCGAGATATTTGAAAAAAAATATATTTTTTCAATTCTCTAGGACCTTCTGATCACAAATATACTAAAATTTCTACATTTTGAATAATTTGAATTTTTCGTAAAAATCAGCAAAATTAAACAAGGCTATAATCGATTGATTTGTCCCGAAGTAGAAGTGGTACGCTATTTTAATGGGATTTCACAGTAACATATGTGTGTAAAACGTTAAAATAGGGACGAAAAGTTAATCAAATTTTACGATATCTGGTTACTCTAGAAATAAATGCAATTTAATTAAGTCGAAAACGATAATTGATAAATCAAGAATTGAGGCTTAGTAAAACTAATAAAGGCTTACCTTTATTATTAAATTAC
>JALMQS010000590.1:0-13218 GCA_024734495.1 Forficula auricularia | reverse complement strand
GGGGTTAATACGCATTGCTGAATTCGTATCTTCTGTACATATTATGAATCTACAAAAAAATCCGAAATTAAAACTATTTTATAGACATCAAAAATTAAAAAATATTATATCAATTAAGTTCTGAAAAATAAATTCTAACAATTATTTTTAACAATCATTCAACTTAATTATCAAATAATAATGATCAAATAATTAATTATAAATAAATAATTTAATAATTTTACCACACTGTTCTGAGACATTCCAGAGTGTATCGCAAGTCTTCTGGACGAATTCCAGTTCTAATTTCGTTATTTGACCTTTTTAGTTTCTTCAAAGACTTACATTTCTTGTTTTTTTTAACAAATGAAATGAAGGTTGTGAGGGTGTATTCTATTAGAAAACGCTCGCTATCCATTTCAATGACAACCCCATAACACTTCTTCCATATTCACCTTAAATTAAGACCATTTCAATTCTGTCTTCAACAAAAAATGCTCCATTTTTATTATGGTAATACAATATAACTATCTACCGGATTGAGACGAGAAATAAACCTTTTTAAATTCAAGACTTTCAAATAGATCTGTTTAGTAGAAAATAATCTCTTAAATCTGAGTACTATAATGAAGTTTTCATATCATTATAAACACTTATTTTCATTGTTGTGACACTTCAATTTAATAAGTATTTATTTAATAATTAATTATTTGATCATTATTATTTGATAATTAAGTTGAATGATTGTTATAAATAATTACTAGAATTTTTTTGTGATCTGATTGATATATTTTTTATTATTTGATGTCGTATAAAAAAATAGTTTTAATAAAAGTTGTTCAGTTTCTTTTGTAGATTCAGAATATGTACAGAAAGATATGTTTCTATTTAAAAAACAAAAGTTGACATTCTGAAATACCCATGAAAGCTTGTTCAAGGTCGACAAATAGCGTAGTTTAATTTCCCCCCTCATATAAATAAACTTTTATTTGAAAGTTTTTTTCATATAATGCACTGTTTTTGAGTTATAAGACTGTCTCAAGATAAAAAAATCACCCGGTATATATTCAACTCTTTAGTTCAGGCGCGTTTTCAACTATTTTCCTAAATAGTATGGTTCTTATACACCTGTCTGATTAGGGAACGAGTTCAAATATAATGTAATAAATTTTATTTATTAGAATGTTATTAATATGAATGCGAAAGTTAAAGCTTTTAATTAAAAAAAAAAAAAAGTTTTAACTTTCGCATTCATCTAACGTTAACATATAAGCATTCTAAATAAAATTTATTATTGCATATTTGAACAAAATTCAGCTGTTTCGATTCCCCAAAGAACAGACAGATGAGCTTTTGTAGTAAATTTATAGTATATTAGTTTGTATTTTTTTCATTTTCAAACGGCTCACCACTTTTGATAAAACAAAAACTCTATTCACAAGTTTAGAGGACAGAAAAGATCTCATGAAATTTTAAAAATTTCAATCGTGTTCATCTACTAGTATTAATTAATTGATATTGAAAATGTCAATAAAAACTTTTTGTTTACATTTTTTTCAGTTATCTTTTATTTATTAATTGTTTTTTTAATTTTAAAACCCACTAATACAATATAACAAATATTATTATATATTAAAATTAGAAAAATTTAATTGATTGTATCTGTAATTATAATTGTATAATAAAGAATTTCTTATCTATCTTATCTTAATGATTATAATAAATTGAGTTTTATATTCCATAAAAAGTTAATAACAAATATAATTATTTATTAGAATCTGCCAATTTAATTGATTAAAAAACTCTATAAATTGTTATTTAATTAAAGAAAAAAATTATACGGAATTTATTTATATACCTATATACACATAATCTGTGGGCCACTAGAAGGTTAGAAATGCAAAAAGTGGCTGCGGGGTGGGGGGGGATGTAGGGTGAAGCAGGGAAAAGTAAATAATGGAACATGTCAGAGAGTAAGAGCTGTTTAATTATTTATCAAGAAAATGAAACAAAGGGGGAAGTTTTAGGAGTGGGTTTTCAAATGATTTTTGAGATTTCCTTTTTGTGAGAAACCTTTCTCGCAGTGTTCACAGACAAAAGGTTATTAGCCTGTATGAATTTTTAAATGCCTTTTGAGTTCATATTTTCTCGAGAAATGCTTATCACATTGATCACAGACGAAAGGCTTTTCGCCAGTATGAATTAATAAATGCCTTTTGAGTTTAGTCTTTTCAAAGAAACGATTATCACATTGATCACAGACGAAAGGCTTTTCGCCTGTATGAATTAATAAATGGATTTTGAGTTGACCTTTTTGCGAGAAACGCTTATCACATTGATCACAGACGAAAGGCTTTACGCCCGTATGAATTAATAAATGGCTTTTGAGACCAGCTTTTTGTAAGAAACCCTTCTCGCAGTGTTCACAGACGAAAGGTTTTTCGCCTGTATGAATTAATAAATGTCTTTTGTGTCTAGTCGTTTCTGAGAAACGCTTATCACATTGATCACAGACGAACGGCTTTTCGCCCGTATGAGTTAATAAATGGATTTTGAGATCACCTTTTTGTGAGAAACCCTTCTCGCAGTGTTCACAGACGAAAGGCTTTTCGCCCGTATGAATTAATAAATGCCTTTTGAGATCACCTTTTTGTGAGAAACCCTTCTCGCAGTGTTCACAGACGAAAGGCTTTTCGCCTGTATGAATATGTATATGTCTTTCGAGATCCCCTTTCCGTAAGAAAGGCTTCTCGCATTGTTCACAGACGAAAGGCTTTTCGAAAGTATGTGTAAGTAAATGCATTTTGAGTCTAGTCTTATCTAAGAAATGCTTATCACATTGATCACAGACGAAAGGCTTTTCGCCCGTATGAATTAATAAATGGGTTTTGAGATCACCTTTTCGCGAGAAACGCTTATCACATTGATCACACACGAAAGGCTTTTCGCCCGTATGAATTAATAAATGAGTTTTGAGGTGGTCTTTCCGTAAAAAGCCCTTATCACATTGATCACAGACGAAAGGCTTTTCGCCCGTATGAATTAATAAATGCGTTTTGAGATCACATTTTCGCGAGAAACGCTTATCACATTGGTCACAGACGAAAGGCTTTTCGCCTGTATGAATTAATAAATGTTTTTTGAGGTCACCTTTTCGCCAGAAACGATTATTACATTGATCACAGACGAAAGGCTTTTCGCCTGTATGAATATGTATATGTCTTTCGAGATCCCCTTTCCGTAAGAAAGGCTTCTCGCATTGTTCACAGACGAAAGGCTTTTCGAAAGTATGTGTAAGTAAATGCATTTTGAGTCTAGTCTTATCTAAGAAATGCTTATCACATTGATCACAGACGATAGACTGTTTTCCTCTATGTTTATTATTAGAATGAGTTCCCAAGCATTGGTTGGTTTGGTTTGATACCAATTTTTCGGGATTGTTATGAGAGGATAAGGACGGTTTTACTTCATGATAAGGATTATGAGTGGTCACTTTGGAAGCCTTCTCCTTTTGCGTAGTCATGTCAATAAAAGGTTCCGGTTTGGTTACAACACTGTAATTCTGGTCGTTCACATTACTTGTGAAGAGTACTTCTTCCGAGTGACCTTCCAATATATGTCTTTCGAAATCAGACAATGATAGGAATCCAGACAAACACTCATCACAGAAATAGTCTTCAGTAGTTTTGTCTGGAAAAAAATAAATGTATTGACAAGATTATAATACAGAAAAAATTTACAATAAAGCAGAAAATCAATTGTAATTTTCTGCTATTGTTAATTGTGAAATCGAAGGAGACAATAAAAGAGTGTGTCTTCTGCTGGAATTATAAATTTTATTTATAACAAGACTATGGTTTCGAGGGCTTTGCGCTCTTCATCAGTCTATTACAATTGATTCACATGAATTAATGTTTGAATGAAAAGCGAAAATTTCCATTTGGCTGAGTTAAGAATTGTCACTACTAATGGCGTTAATGAGGTTTTTATTTGCGCTGGTATTTTTAAGATAAGGCTTTCGGAAATTTCTATTTTTCGATTTAAGAATATTTTTGGTGAATTATTATATGATTTTAAAATTTCTAACGATTCGAAAATATTAATTTTTAAGGGATCGAATTCTGATCTAAATATTTTAATATTTGATTCATCTGGAAAACAATGTTTCTCGGAGATTAAATGGTCTGCAATTGCACTATGCCCCCCCCACCCCCTTTAAAAATTATTTTGTGTTCCGAAATGCCCGTGTTTAAATTTCGTTCTGTTTTCGCTATATAGGTCGAATTACATTCTCCGCATGTTATAGAATAGACGACTTTTTTGTCCATTTTTTCAATTTTGTCTTTCTTATTATTCCTGTGAATCCATTGTAATAGACTGATGAAGAGGGCAAAGCCCTCGAAACCATAGTCTCGTTATAAATAAATAAAATTTATAATTCCAGCAGAAGACACACTCTTTTATTGTCTCCTTCAATATATAAAAATTCTGCTACTCTCGGCAAAAACTTTCATTTTAAGAATTTATATTGCTGATGAAATCACCCAGAACGCGCTTTGTACCTGTCCAGAGTAAAATAATATCATCTACATAATGGTAGTAATAGTGGATGTATTTGAAATCTTCGTTGTATTGTTCGTTAAGAAATTTTGTTTCGAAATTATCTAAAAATATTTAGGGGCGATTAGGGGTGATAGAGGGCTACCTATTGGTAGTCCATTCTTTTGCTTATATATTTTATTATTAAATTGAAAGAAATTCTGGTATATACAAAGGTTCATCAATTCGCTTAAATTTTGTTTTTCTTCGGCTTGTAAGTTATAGGGGATTTAAAAATGATTTGGTTATCTAATTCTTGAGTCTCTTCCGGTGGAATATTTGTAAAAAGACTAGTGATATCTAAAGAGATTAATTTATCATTATATGGAATTTCAGCATCTTTGATTTTATTTATTAACTCGAGTGAGTTTTTGAGAATTAATTTAATTTTTTCTTTAAATATTTTGTTTAAATGTTTAGCTAGTTTTGTAATTGATGAATTTGTATAACTAACTACAGGTCTAATTGAGATTTCTTCCAATTTTTCAGACTTGTGAATTTTTGCAAGAGAATATAATTTTTTTTAAGGAATTTGGTGTTGGTACTTGGTGAAACATTTTTTAAAATTATTGGATAAAAATACTCGGCAGGCCTCACATTAAGATATAAAAAATAAAACGAATTTATTTTTGGAGAATCTTTAATCTCGATATATATATTTCGGGTGACTAACCCATCTTCAGGAGCAACAGAATTGTTACTTTCTGTTGCTCCTGAAGATGGGTTAGTCACCCGAAATATATATATCGAGATTAAAGATTCTCCAAAAATAAATTCGTTTTATTTTTTATATCTTAATGTGAAACCTACCAAGTATTTTTATCCAATAAGAGAATATAATAATCGTGGACATTGTGGGTGGATTTCTGGGAGTGAATATTTTAAACTATAGTCTCGTTATAAATAAAATTTATAATTCCAGCAGAAGACACACTCTTTTATAGTCTCCTTCAATATATAAAAATTCTGCTACCCTCGGAAACAAAAACTTTCAATTTAATTGTGAAATCATTTAATAATATCGTCAGATGGGTGGTATATAGTGTGCTAGGCAATTAATTTAGCATTCGTTGATCAATAAAAATTATTAATAAGTTAATGGAGACTCGTGGAAGGGTCCACAGTGATCAGCCAAAGTTTCCGTTTATATATATTATTGTTGTTGTAGAATGTTGAGGTATTTCGGAAAAAAGTACAATACGGATGGTAGGTATATAGTAAAAAACTTTTAATGTGGTTTTTTGTGTGTTTTTATGTTGTTGTGGTGTACATTTGCTTGCAAAAGTTTCGGATTACATAAATCCTTCATCAGCACCTGTGGTCAAAATTCATTACATTTCAATTAGCATGGTTGAAACAAAATGCAAGTGGATAGCATAGTACAAAGAAAATAACCCCACATTCCCACCACAAGGATACAAAACCACCCCTTTATAACAGTTTTAAGTTGCGCTGTTGTCAGCTGATCAAAAAAATTTTTTTTCCCCTTCCTGGCTTTTGGTCAGAACCATTTAGCCAATCACATTCTTTGTATTATTTTATAATTTTAAATATTTACACTAGCCCTTAGTACAAATCTCTGAAGAGCCATCACAACTTTTTCACTGCACTCACACAGGGACAAAAGATAATCACTATTTATTGGGAATTTTACACTTTCGTTGATTTCACAGTATAGCATTTGTGTCCACTTTTTGTTTAGCTCACATTGAAGGAGCACATGATTGAGCCCCTCACTGGTAAGTTCACACCTACACAATGGGGACTCCACCACTCTAATTCGATGCAGATGTAACTTCAGTGATGAGTGTCCAGTCCTCATTCTTGAAACGAAGAAAGTCTTATTTTTATTTAAATTGGAATTTAAATAAAAGTTGTAGGGGAGTGCTCCTAAACCTTTTTAGTCTAGTTAAATTGTTCTCTAAAGGGCCCCACGGCGAAAATTTTGTGGTAGTTGTAATTTCTTCGACCCTCTATGTTTTTGGGTCTGGTGAATCCTAATCTGAAGTTTGCTAACAAAATTTCATGACGGAACATTGTCAAAAATGGAAAAAAATCCAATTTTTTGACGGTTTTTTGCTTATAACTCGAAAACTATAAACTTTTCGTAAATAACCTTCCTATTCAAAATGAAAGTTCATAAAATCTCCTAGAAAGGATATGATTGGAATCCTCAAAAGTGTCATGGAAAATGCTGGATATATATAAAAATAAGAGTTTAATCAAAAAAGTGGTTCATGTCAACAAAATTTCATAGAGAATGAGACAGAAATCAAGTTTCTAGGATGAGTTGTATTCATTTTATGGAGGAAAAATTGCAAAAAATTGCAGTTTTTCAAAACAAACAACCTCATTGCGGACGGGTTACCATTATCCAATTAAGATGAAACTTTGTTTGAATTCTAGCAAATTTAATCTAGTTTAAAAATGTATGGAGTGGTCTTTGTCGAAAACGTGCCCCTTCATAGTCAAAATGGGAAAAAAAGAAAAAAGTGCGAGTTTTTGGAATTTGAGGAATTGTCAACTAGCGCTTGAGCCCGAACGGTTGGTCGGACAAAAAAACCTAAATAAGGACATTTGTAGGAAATTTTATGAACTTTCACTTTGAAAAGGAAGATTATTTACGAAAAGTTGATAGTTTTCGAGTTATAAGCAAATAACCGCCAAAAAATGAGATTTTTTGCTATGCCATTGCCCACAATGAACCCATTCTAAACAAGCAAATAGAAACCTCAAAATCCACAATAATTGATTTATTAATAAACATAATTTAGAGGAAATTGATTCTTAAAAAAAATATTTGCCTCCTTTTGTTGCCTTTGTATTAATCCCCCATACCTTCCAGTTTTGTCTACATTCTGATAGTTTGAACCCTTTATTCAATACCCTTAATAGTTATTTCTAGAACCCTTTATAAATAAATTCCGACCATAGACAACTTACCTGACCCCCCCCCCACAAATTTTTTCGACACCCATTGGCTCCCCCTTCCCCCTCCCCCACCATTAACCAAATATTAGCCCCAACTAGTGTAGAAAATCAATACAATGTAAAAAAAATTCTTCAGTCTTTTGTAGACTAAACTCCTGATGAAGGCCTAAAACCCCGAAATATGTATAGAGTATTAAATTAAACTCCAAAAATATAATTAATTTTTTTTTTTTAATTTTAATTTTTACTTGTGAAACACCACTATAACCTGTGTTTATGTTTCACTATAAACCAACACCGATTTCCCCAAATGTTAAATTAGAATTTAAAGAAAAGTTTTAGGGGAGTGCTCCTAAGGTTATTAATCACCTGAATGAACTTACCATCAGCTGATGTATTTGTTCTCAATTGAAATTTCCTTTTTAAAATTAAATGTAATTTCCTATGTATACATTTCTTTCGATGTTTGTTCAGGAATTCTTCACTAATGAACATAGTCATGCATTCACTACACAAAAAATGTGGACCTGAAAAAGATAAAATTGCAATTTTTAGTTAGATATAAATATTTGAGGCCCCTAAGGTCACTAGCGTGATAAATTAGAGTCCAAGTGAATTAAAATGAACAAATTCGGAATTGATTCGAACATTTAAATTTCTATATATAAGATCAGGTGGGGTAACTGGCCCAGCTTCTTATGTTTTCCCAAGGATAGTACTCCATATTTTTGGCTATAACTAAGCTTCCTCACAATATATAGATCTCGTGACTATATTAATTGAAAGATGAACTTTTCTTCAAATAATCATGATACTTTCAACTTTTGATTATTCAAAATTTTGGAATTATCTTAAGTTGAATGTAAAGTTTTGCGGTTGGCCCAGTTAAACGCGTTGTGGGGTAATTGGACCACCCTAGCCTATTTGCTGTTTTCTTAATTTTAACATCTTTTGAGCAGTTGGACATGTTCCCCTATCCCTCAAGGCCCTGGCCGTATAGAATTAGTCTCATTTGGATATGGATTAAAATTAATCAAAGATGTAAGCGATTCGGGGTAATTGGGCCCTGACTAGGCTGGCCCAGTTGCCTTAAGACGTCTATTTTTTTTATTCTATTGAATTTTTTAAGATAGATAAGTTTAAAGGGCCAAGTATAATTTTTAAAATCGATTTTTATTACAGAAAATACAAAAAAAAGTATCATAAATCAAACAACTAAACAAAATAATTTTATTTTACCCATTGAAATAAATTTAAATAAGTTCCTTAAGCTTAAGAAAGCTTTAATTAAGTACTTACTCAAGTCTCAATATTTTCAAGGAACTGGGTAAGGCAACTAGGTAAATAAGTAATTAACTTAAGTATAAAATAAACTTAAAGAAATTTCTCTAATTCAGGAACACTGAAAGTTTCCCGTTTTGAGCTGAACTTCGAAGGCTCTTTTATGTGCCCATCAAGGACGTCATCCCATTGATATTTCAAGACATTCTCTTGCTCCGGCCACTTCCAGAGGCGCCCATTCCTTTTCATTGCTTTGATTATGGGCCCATCCTCAACAATATTTAATATTAATCCGGCAAAATATGTTTTCTCCTAGTTAAAAGCGAAGTATTCACCGATTTGCTTTTTGGCGGGTTCCAGGACTAATTCGATAGGGATGGGTTATACTTGCTAAATCGCGTACCAGGGCTTAAGAGTACGTCCACCTTCTCATACCAGGTGCAGAAACCAGGTATCAAAATACTTTCAAAGTATTTTCTATCCAACGCAACCAGTCGAATACTTGCTTCCTTGCAAGTTTAAACCTTGTTGTTATACAGATAAGATTCAAAATATTCCAATCAAGACGTAAAATACTTTGAAAGTATTTTATTTCATGTATAAGCACAATCTGAACCTTATGTGTATGAATATAAGATATCATTTTCATTTTGGAATTTTGAGGTTTAAATACTTGCTTCACAGTTCGCGTAGGCTTCTGTTCTTTCCCGGGCCACCAAATTAACGGCGACATGTTTTCCCTGAATGGGTTTCGTTAGATAGCTAGGCTGGTGAGACAACGTACTGGCTGAACTCTACTTGCTTCTTCCTCTCAGATCTACGCGACCATTAATTGAAAGGGTATTGTGTGTTCAATTAATTCATGACATAAAATAGGTATAATACGCTCGGTAGATACACAATATTATTTATAAATTAAGAATGTCTAAAAAAAATTACCAACAGTTTTAATATTTTTTTTGTACAGAAAAGTCAAATTATAAGAAACTAATTTCAATATTTTTTTCATTTGGTTCACTACTTTTTTCAAAATTAATTATTGAAACTATTTTGCTTGAGAACGTCAGATTATAATTGACGGCTCCCACATGGCTAAATCGTCAGTGCGTACAATAAGGCAAAAAATACATTCGATTCGTTCGACGTAGTAGTACTTACTTTGAAGGGACAGTATACTTTAATGGAAAAGTACTTTCAAGTCTTGCAAGTATATCGAGTCGGTACCTGGTTGGTATACTTGCAAGGAAATACCTGGTATCAAAACCTGGTAACGTAAATACGCACCATCTCTATAATTCGACATCTTCTTCAGATTCGGAGCAAAAGCGAGGAGGCCACTCTACGTCGCCATCATCGGACATATAGTGAATAGCGAAACTGAACGTATTTTATTATAATTAAACCATTTATTTATTTATTTTTTTATTTAAAACCAAAATAATTAATAACGAGTGAATTATAATATAATTGAAAATAAATTAATGAAATATAACAAACTTATCAAGATTTGGATTCTGATCCATTCGAATTAAAAGAATTAATTTTTCACTATTAAACGGTTTAATTGAAAACAATAATAATAAATTAACAATGGTCAATTATAGATGACAATTAATTATTATTGAATAAATAAAGAAAACATTTTATTTATATTCCTTGACAGAGGAAACTAACCTGTATACATTGGATATTTCAGATCCAAATTTGCAATTTCAGCCATTATGAATAGATTTTCTCTAAGTTCAAACAAACAATTAAATGATTATAATATTGAATGGAATAGATTGTTCATTTAATAAAACTTTATTCTTGAAAGAAATAACATAAATAAAAATTATGAGTATAATATTTTCTTAGATGACAAATTGTAATATAAAATAAATCCACCAGATGTCAGGGCACTCAATGTAAAACGTCCCCTCCAATTTTAAACACACGCAATATTAAATACTGAATCGGCTCGCTAATTAATAATTTTGTTTACCAATAAAGTTCAATTCTTAATGTACACAGGACGCAGGGCCGATCCTAACAGGTGTGCAGCTCGTGCTGAATTTAAAATAGTTTTTGAAAAATCTAAATAAGTCCCGATTTCCGGATAGCATAGCATAGTTTAAGAAAAATAGAATGTTAGTACACCAAGGCTTAGGCATGGGGGGTTTTGGGGGTCATAACCCCCCCCCTCCCCCAAGGGCAGGGCTCATGGGATGAGTAACGCCAACGAAAAACCGTTTATAACTTTTAAGGAGTTCGGTGTTGGTTCTAGGTGAAACATTTTAATATAATAATAAAACTAAGATACGAGGTAGGTTTCAAAACTCAATTTTGTTTTATTTCTTTTTTGTGAAACCTACCTGAAAAACCGTTTCTTATGGCAAACTGACCGTAATTAAATATATTTCATATGTTTAATCAAGAATAATGTTCTTTCTTAATTTCTTGAAGTAACTTTTTAGTCCAGTTAAATTGTTCTCTAAAGGGCCCCTCGCGGTAAAGTTTTGGGGTAGTTGTAATTTCCTCGACCCTCTGTGTTTTTGGGTGTGCTGAATCCCAATCTGACGTTTGCTAACAAAATTTCGTGACAGATCATAGTCAATAATGCCAAAAATATGTAAAAAAAATCTCATTTTTTGCTTATAACTCGAAAACTATCAACTTTTCGTAAATAAGATTCATATTCAAAATGTAATTTCATAAAATTTCCTACAAATTAATAGGTTTTTTCTCCGACCACTCGTACGGGCTCAAGCGCTAGTTGAAAATTAGCTTATTTTTTCTGTTACCGGAAGTCCCAAAGACTCGCAATTTTTTCGATTTTTTCCCATTTTGACCATAAAGGAGCACGTTTTCGACAAAGACTCTTAGATTTATAGATATCTATAATAGCATTTTCCATGACAGGATATGATCCGAATCCTCAAAAGTGTCATGGAAAATGCTGGATTTCTATAAATCTAAGATTTTTATAAAAAAAGTGGTCCAAGTAAACGTTCAAGTCAACAAAATTTCCTAGAGAATGAGATAGGAATCAAGTTTCTACGATAAGCTGTTTTTCAAAATTTCAACCCCATTGCGGCACGGGTTACCATAATTCAATAAAGATCAAATTATGTTTGAATTGTATCAAATTTAATCTAGTTTAAAAATGTATAGAGTGGTCTTTGTCGAAAACGTCGTCCTTCATGGTCAAAATGGAAAAAAATCGAAAAAAGTGCGAGTTTTTGGGATGTGCGGAATTTTCAACTAGCGCTTGAGCCCGAACGGTTGGTCGGAGAAAAAAACATAAATGATGAAATTTGAAGGAAATTTCATTTTGAATAAGAAGGTTATTTATGAAAAGTTGAGAGTTTTCGAGTTATAAGCAAAAAACCGCCAAAAAATGAGATATTTTTTACCTTTTTTTGACAATGTTCCGTCACAAAATTTTATTAGCAAACTTCATATTCGGATTCAGCACACCCAAAAACACAGAGGGTCGAGGAAATTACATCTACCTCAAAACTTTCCAGGTAAAACACAATTTAACTGGCCTATTTGTTTTAATAAAAAAAAAATTCCCACTAAATATTTTGCTCTGTGGATTGTCCCCCACCCCCCTGATGAAAATTTTCTGGCTACGCCACTGGTTAGTACAGATACAGAGGTGTTGGTCCATTGTCCATTAATGTCTACTCTTTACACACATCCTTCATTTGATAGCGAAATTCGTGACAGAGCCGGAAATACGGCACTTGAAAAAGTTAACAAATTTTCACAAAGAGAAACAAAGAGGTTGTCCTCTGCTTGATGCAAATAAACATACACACATATATGGTCTAGAACTAAAGACATTCTTTTGGTTCACATTCAAATATAACCATGTTTTTTCAAAAAACATATGGTTATATTTGAATGTGAACCAAAAGAATGTCTTTAGTTCTAAGCTGACCACCAGTGAATAAGGAACATCAAATTTTCAATATCCATACGATATTGCCTCCATGAAAAACAACATTTATAATTAAAAAAGACTGATGATGAAGACCAAGTCTTTGAAACTATAGTCTCAAACTATATAAATTATATATATATATATATATATATATATTGTACACAACCTCAAAATCCACCCAAGTTTTCGGCTGTTCTTAGCCCTGTTTAAGGGGCAAAATGTTGGAAAAATATTAGTTTTGGGGACATTTTTTTGAGTTTTTTTGAATTAAAGGGTATTAAAAGGAAATTTTATTGGAATCCCAGACATTTTCTAAATTTAAAACCAAAATAATTAATAAATTGAAATTTCGGAAAAAAAAAGATTATGTATTTAAAACAATTTTTATATTGAATTTAAGTTAAAATGTTTAAAATAAAAAATTGACTTGAAAAGGGGCTAAGGTCCAACTCGAAATTCAATGCTTTTGGAAATTAATAAGAAAAAAAGATTATTGT
>JALMQS010000059.1:0-53588 GCA_024734495.1 Forficula auricularia | reverse complement strand
AATATATATCCATTAGTGATATTAGATTTTTAAGAAAACAGCATTTTTAAAAAAACTGAAACGTTCACTTTATTAGTAAATTAATAATCCATAAAGTTTTAGTAGACAAGAGAAAATATTAACATTTTCTTAATTTTATTCTTATTTTCATTTTAAAAATTAATTTTTCTTTATTTATCAAATAGATAAGATTCACAGATTTGCGATCCGAAGTATTACACGAAGTCATTTTCAAATAAACTCAAAAACTGCCTTCAGACGATTTCATTTGCAATCCAATTTCTCTAGTAATAGAATTTTTAATAAATATAGATGAATAAAAAATTCATTTTGAGAAAATTGGAAAAAGCTAAAATCTGTTATCTATTGTAATATTTTAAATCAAATCTGATTTAAACCCAGACCTTTCATATTCAGATAATTTCCAACTTATGATCTAAATTTCATCCTCGGATTTATTTATTGATATTGAAAATCATAAAAACACGCAGACACCCGAACAGTGAAACTTACAAACAAATGTTTAAAACTTTTAATTTAATTTTGGTGAAAAATCCAATTCGAATGTATACGCTTTCTATACTGTTATTATTAATTTATACTTGAGGTACTATATATATTTTATATCACTTGGCATTTCGTAAATGTGTATTTTTTCTCGAAGTATAAACTCCACGCTTAATTCTTAAAAGTGCAAAAATCTCAGGAGGCTCTATGGTGATAAAGGCAAGACAATTAAAAAACAAATAAACAATAAAGCAGTCTAGACGAAAACAAAAACTATACATCCACTAGTGAGTAAAGTTTTGTCTGGCTGTAAAAGACCTGGAATTATCATTTCTTGGCTATAAATAAAAAACCTAATAATTCTTGACAAACATGAAATAATATGTATTTTCCCAATTCAGCATTTTCTATAATAATTATCCATGACATATGCTCATAAAGAATAATTTTATTAATAGATATTGATGAAACAAAATATGAAAGATAACATTTATCAGATATGGGACATAAAAATGTTGAAGATAAAAAACAAGATTGATTTAATTAAATATATTAACAAATATTTATAAAATCTAATAAAAATTAATTTTTGAAACTAACTTATTTTAAAACAATGATTTACTCATTGTAAGCAATCATTCAGCTATTTAACAAATAAGAATGTGGATTAGAAGTTAACTTTTACCTTTAGAAAGTCAAGTTTTTTATCTGGAGAGTATTCGCAAGAAAAATATTTCAACCATGGGAACCCCTGCAAGTTAGGCAATAGATTCCCTTCTGATCATAATTGTCTGCAGAGAGTAAGGCGATTAAGACAAGGAAAATAGAAACAAGTAATTATAATCATCATCATTGAGTATACAGTCCTAAGACTGGTTTGATGCAACAATCCGTCTCCACTCGACTCTGTCCCCCGCCAGCTGTTTAACCTCTCTAAATGTCTGGCATCCCATATCCCCAATTATTTGGTTGAAATATTCTAATCTGGGTCTTCCCCTTCCCCTTTTCTTTCCCACCTCCCTCCAAGATATCCCTAAGCAGTCCCCCATGTCTCAGTGTGTGCCCCATCATCTGACCTCTTCTCTTCTTCAGACTCTTCCACAAGGTTCTTCTTTCTACGATTCTTCCAAGAACTTCTTCATTTGTAATTTTATCCATCCATTTGATATTCATCATTCTTCTGTAGCACCACATTTCGAAAGCCTCCAATCTCTTTCTCTCCGCTTTTCCAATTGTCCAGGTTTCACACCCGTACATGGCTATGCTCCATACATATGTCTTCAATAGCAACTTCCTGTTTGCTAAGCTGATTGAGGAGGAGCATAGTAGTTTTTGTTTTGAATTAAACCCCATTTTTGCTTGGGCAATTCTTGATTTAATTTCGTTTTTGCTCCTCCCATCCCATGTTATTTTACTTCCTAGGTAGCGGAATTCCTTAACTCCTTCTAGGTTTTCTTGGTTAATTTTGATGCATTCCTGTCTCGTTTGTTCTTTTTTTGTACATACTAGGACCTTGGTTTTATTCTTGTTTATTTTCATTTTGATTTCTTCTATTAGGATTTGGTTAATTCCATTCAAGGCGTCCTCTAATTCTTTTTTATTGCTTCCTAGAAGGGCAATGTCATCGGCAAATCTTAACATAGCGATCTTTTGACCTTGGATTTCTGATACCTGTATCAATTTTGTCTTTGAATTCTTTAATCGCTTCTTCTATGTATAAGTTGAAAATCATGGGTGACAGCACACATCCTTGTCTTACACCTTTTTTATTTTGGCTTCTCTTTGTTCATCACCAATATTTATAATTGCCGTCTGGTTTTGATATAGATTGTAGATTAGTCTTCTCTCCTGAATTTTATTCCCGCCTGTTTTAATATTTTAAACATAATTTCCCAATTGACGTTATCGAATGCTTTTTCTAGGTCTATGAATCCGATGTAGACAGATTCTTCCCTGATAAAAGCCCTTTCTATTATTAGTCTAAGAGAGAGAATTGCTTCTCGGGTGCCTCTGTTTCTTCTAAAGCCGAACTGGTCTTCCCCCAGATTTTCTTCAACTCTTTGTTCTATTCTTCTTTGGATTATTTTGGTTAGGATTTTGGAGGCATGTGAGGTTAGGCTAATGGTCCTGAAATTTTCACATTTATCCGCGCCTGTCTTTTTGGGAAGTGTGACTATTTTGTTTTTTTCGAAATCTTTTGGGATGATTCCCAATTTATAGATTTTGTTAATTAGTTCAAAAAGTTTGTCACGTGCCTTTTCTCCAGAGTTCTTTAGGATTTCAGCTTGTATATTGTCTATTCCGGGTGCTCTATTATTTTTTAGTTCCTTCAAAGCTGTCTCGAATTCTGACCTGAGTATGGGGTCTCCTAATTCGTTTTCGTCCACAGATTCTTCTTCTTCTATTGGGTTCATTGTTTTTTCTTCTCCATAGAGTTCTTCTAGGTGTTCCTTCCATCTATTTGCCTGTTCGTTTTCGTTTAGAATAATGTGGCCTCCTTTATCTCTTATGTTCTTGCTTTTTGGCTTGTCTTCTTGGAAATTTCTTTTTATTGCCCTATAGGCTACATCAACTTTTCCCAATACTAGATTTTCGTTGACTTCTTTACATTTTTCTTGAATCATTTTTTCTTTTGCTTTTCTACATTCTCTTATAACTTTCCATCTTAATTTTTTATATGTTTCTTTTCCTTCTTCGTCTTTTCTGTTCTTAAATTTTCTTCGTTCGTCCATCAGTTGCAGTATTTCGTCTGTTACCCATGGCTTTTTAATTTCGTTTTTCTTTGATTTAAGGACTTCGTTGGCTGTTTCAGTCAGGCTTGATTTCATATCATTCCATTCTTGTTCGATTTCTTCTTCTTTATTATTTGTGGGTGTTTTTTCTTCCAGTTTCTTATTCATTACGTTTTCGAAAAGTTTTTGGGTTTCCTTATTTTTTAATTTAGATATATCCCAGTTTTTTCGCGACCCCCCTTTTTTATTAGTTTTTTAAATTTTAGTTGGCATTTCATCGCAATTAGATTGTGATCACTAAAAATATCAGCCCCAGGATAGCTTTTACAGTCCTTTACTTGATTTCTGAATCTTTGTTTGACTAATATGTAATCTATTTGAAATCTCCCCTTGTCTTTTGGCATTTTCCACGTGTAGACGTCCTTCTTGGATGGTGTTGGAAGAGTGTGTTTGCTACTACTAAACTGTGCTTACTGCAAAATTCAATTAATCTTTTCGCCCTTTCATTCCTATCTCCTAGACCGTGTTCGCCCACCACTTTTCCTTCTTTGCCTTTTCCTACTCTTGCATTCCAATCCCCATAATTATTAAATTTTCATCCCCTTTAACGCGCTTCATCAGGTTTTCAATTTGTTCGTACATTTCTTCTATATCTTGGTCACCCTTATATGATGTAGTAGGCATGTATACCTGGATTATCACAGTATCTTTCGGTTTCGAATCCACTGTGATCATAACAATCCTTTTGCTTACCTGAAGATAATTCTTTACCCTTTGCCCTATTTTTTTATTCATAATAATGCCCACTCCTGCCTGCCCATTCTGCCCCCCCGTATGAATGATTCTATGGCTGTTTTCAAACCAAAAATCTCCCTCTACTGGGTATAATATTATAAAGAAGACAAATAAGCTCAGTCTGCTCGTATTCAATAAGGAGAAATAATTAGATTTGGGGCTTTCTAACATCAAAACTTGTCGTGTAAAAATTGTGAAAATATAATTTTTTTAAATAATTTTATTGAGATTTTCAAGCATTGTCTGGATGAAATCATTAATGAAAAACAAATGCATTTTCAATTTTATTTATTGTAAAACTCACTAATAATTTAATTCAAATAGTCTCCCCCTATAAAATATTTGTTATTCACTGAGTGTCCCAAGCGGTTGCTAATTATCTACAACCCACCTACCATAAACCCCAGACAAAAACAACCCAATTTGATCTGAAAAATATAGTTTTGAATAAAAAACCAAATTCAGTAAAAATTTAGAAAAAATAACAAATTAATTAATAAACTAAGTATTCTACTAAAATTTTGAACCAGTGCGATATTGGACTAGAGAAAAGGGTTAAATTAGTTGATATCATCTCCTCAGCTTATTCACATGATGAGATACAACAATACAACATAATGCAGTTTACATTTAAAGAAAAAAGTTTCAATAATTAAACACTTGGTTCTGTAATATCTATTATTTTATTGCATTTTATGAGTATATAAAAATAATTAGAATAGTTTATTATTATTTTACAATTCACTGATTTCAATATTTACTTTTATATATAATATAGATATATAATTCTTTATATATTATATACTTTTTAGAAATACCATTTTACTTTTCCTAAACATTTAAAAATACATTATAAAGACTAGCATAGAAAAAAATAATAGCTGTTTTTTATATATAATAAATAGTATATAAATATAATAATAAAGATAAATACACAAAATAGTCAAGAAATGCTTGACAATCTCTCGTATCTAAATAATACAATTTAAAATAAATGAAAAGTTTATTCGTAATAACACTGAATTATGTATGAATGATTAAAAAAAAATAGAATAATATTAATTTGTGACAAAATAAATTAATATATAGGGTAAAACTACAGTAGTTGTGCCAACTATGCTAATAGTTAACATTATTCAATACACTCTTTAAAATAACTAGGGTTGAGGCCAAGATAACGAAATACCATTAAATCTGGAGAATTTTGTGAACCATTCTTCCTCATTTACGAAGATTGGATCTTCTCCTTGTCAGCAGTGCCGCTAAAGAAGGCCAATAATACCTGTAGTTAAAGATATCCAATACTGATAGTTCACCCTATTACATCACATTATTGCTTAGGAATATTAAGATAATATATTGATTTAGAAATTCTTATCCCAGCCGGAAAATTCATCTGGTGGAATCTTCCTTGATTTTGAATATTTATCGAAATTATTGAGATCAGTCGGTCCGTTAATCTGAAAATAAAATTGCACTTTTATAAAAATTTGTATTTTTTATATATTTTTAATTTGAAGATTAGCTGACAAGTTTATCAATTTAAAAGTTTTTGGATATGCATCAAATGGCGTGAAAATTAATAAAAAAAATTATTCTACAATTGAGTTGAGCATGCAATGTAACCATCGTGCTGTACCAGTATAACCAAAATCACATAAAGGCTTATACAAATTTACAAGCTGAATTAATTACTGAACACCGAGTAATATTATTATCCTAAACACCTCACCAAACATCTAATCAATTATTAAAATTATTCTAATTCATAATTTCTCAGACTTTATTTTTTGATTTGTTAAGAACTCTGGAGTGGGATCAAAAAAATCACTTTGTTCCAAGCTATTTAAAAGAAGAAAAATTTTTTAAGAACTAGTTATTCTTTTTAATCTTTTTCCTCTTTATTATAAGTTTTTTTGATAGAGGGATAAAAAATTGTACATTCAAAAGAGTAACCCGAATGATATTATTGTAAGAAAGAAATGGATCTGTAAAGTAGTTGATACTTACAGTAGGTTTAATTGGTGCTGGTATTTTTCCTTTATATAATAAATCCCAATTCAATGTTTGAAACCATCTAAAAGAAAAAGAAAAAAGTATTGAGAATTATGTTATATTTATAATATTATATATAAATAATTCTTAATGTAAATAATTTCTGTGATAAATACATACTTATGATCTTTAATTTCCTGTACGCCTCTTCGTTGGTATCCCAGCCTATCAGTGGGCTTATGTCGACATAGATGCCGGATAAGGTGACTAGCTCCTGGAGTAACTTTCTTGGGAATTTGAACTACTTCGATTCCTTTTAAAATTTGATTATATGTTTTCAATTGATCATTTCCTCTAAATGGTGGTCTGAAAAAATAATAATTTCCATTAATTTTGTTAAGTGAAGAATGGTGTAGGTTCTTGGTGAAAAATATTAAATAAAGTAAAGAAAATTAGGCCCATCTACAGGACAGTGTCCTTTGTGAACTCCTAGAAAATGGGCTTATTATAAATTTTCTTTAATTTTATTTCCATTAAATTCAGATATCGAATTATTAATAAATTATTATTATTATTATATCGAACTTTATATACGTTTAGATCTAATAAAAGTCATTATACGAGACCCCACAACATTTACGCATTAACATACATTTACTTTCTTCTTTCGTATAGGAAAAGTTTATTATTATCTAAGGGAACATTTATTCAAATAAATATTTTTTTAAATCAGTGAGTCAGAGATCAAATGGGAGTATGTTCAAAACAAAAAGACTTATTTTTCTTAACGATAACTGAATAGATATTTTTCTGTTATTTTATAAATTATTGGTAAATTATAATTAGTACTAGATATTTCAACCATAATTATATGAATTCTAAACTGTCATAGGGCCGGTTGTATGTCGCAAAGTAAATGCTTTTTACCACTAACAAACGGTAGATGGTAAATGGAGGACCTGGGATGGCCAATCCGATGACATGAGCTGAAAGTGCCTGTCATCTGATTGGCCATCCCAGATCCTCATTCACCATCTACCGTTTGTTAATGATAAGCATTTACTTTGCGACATGCAACCGGCCCTTAAGGTAAACAGTAAGTGTGACAAGCTGTACAGACAGAGCCCATGATGAGTAGGATCAATGAAATGATACTGACAAAAAAATTATTTTTACGTTTCTTTTTTACGGCCAAATTGTAATGAATTGGTTATTAATTAATAATTAATGATTTATTTTAATAATTAGTTTCTCTATAATTTCAAATTTAATTTTTTTAAGTTGAAATTATTTTTTTATTTTTGAAAATTACATTTTTTTAAATCGCATTGTGTAATTTTTATTTCCGGAAAATAAGAGGGATAGCCCTGGAATCAGATTGCGTCTAGCCCACCCCCCCCCCAAATTTAATTAATCCACCTCTGGCCTTAATTAATGTATTTGTTTGATCTGCATTAGGTCAAAGATGCCAGAAAAATTACCAGACATTTTTATGTTAATACAATATTATATTTTTGTAATATCGAAGATTTTTAAATCTTAGCTATTTTATTTTAAGATATTTTAAGATTAATTTTCGTAAAAATTTTATTAGTAAGAAATTTTATCATCATATTATTCTCTCTCTATATGATTCTATAATAATAACAATCAATTATTTTTCTTTATTTCATTTACTTATAAAGAAGTATATATTCAATTTTTAATAAAAATTTATTAAATAATCCATGAGAAAGCAATTATATTATTATCTATATATATATAAAATTAAGGTTGTGTCTGTACATTGCTCTAAATCACGCCAAATTTTGGTTGCACACGTTTCAAGCAAAGTTATGAACGAAAACACCCTCAACAAAATTCCTCTCTGTCTGTCTGTCTGTATGTTTCCGTGGTTTCCGCAAAAAGTTGCTTACGATTCACGTAAAAACGACTGAAGGGATTATTATGAAATATCATATTTGTATCAGATGTCTTCTAACTTACGTTTATAGCTATTTAACGTTTTAATATTTTGACCCCAAAATTATCAAATAACTCCTAAGCTATTAACCCTACGGCAAAATTTATTATAAGCAACGTTATAGGGGATGTGATTTCTGACAACTTTCGTTTAAAAAAATTCCCCCCAAAAACCAGCCAAAATAGGGGGGCGGGGGGTAGGGGGGTGAAAAATGTAAATTCTTGCCCTTGGAGGAAACTCAACCAAATTTTGTATACATAATCTGTAGCCCTCTAGAGAGCTAGAAATGCAAAAACTAACACACCCAAAAAGGCTGGGAGGGTCAAAAATGAAAATTGTTGCTCTTGGACCAAACTCAACCAAATTTGGAATAAATAATCTGTGGGTCATTAGAAGGCTAGAAATGCAAAAACTGGGTGCGGAGGTGGAGTGATGGTGCGGGAGGTGGGGTGCCGGGGTGGGGCTAGGGAGTGAGGCGGATTAGGGTGATGGTGAAGGGGTGGTTCCGAGGGCGTAGCGGGGGTGGAGACCGAGGTGGGAGTTGCAGGGGGTTCAGGTGAAGGTCCAGAGGCGTAGTGGGGTAGTGCAGGGTGGGGGAGGTGTAGTGGTATGGGGACGGGGGTGTTGGCGCAGAGTGGAGTGGGGGTCCAGAGGAGTAGTGGGGTGGGGTGGTGGGGAGGGAGTGGGGGTTGGGCACGGGTGCATGGTTCAGGGGATGGGGTGCTGGGTAGGTGGGAGTGGGATTCGAGGGTTTGGGGTCCAGGGGTGTGCCCTCTGGTTAGCAAGAGGGCCGCCGAAGGCGGACCTTGCAGCTAGTTTCTTATAATTCCATGAACACCAATCAATAGATAGGATCGAAAGTGATCATTTTTTGTAGTTCAGAATACATGTCTAATATGAATAAATTTTCTAATCCACTTCTTTATGTATCCTTACAAATTTAGCGCCTAGTGCTAGGCTACCTATCGTGGCTGTCTATAGGATATGTGAATAAAATTCCCCTATTCCATAATATACTGATATCCTTATGTTTCCCACCTCGTTTATTGGAATGGTAGAAACTTAACAGCAAAGTTTTATTTACTAGTATAAGTAGTCATGAATAAATATTTACCTGCCGGTTAATAATTCAAACGTCAGTACGCCTAACGCCCAATAATCTATGGCTCGGTCATGGCCTGTATTTAAAATAATTTCTGGTGCGATATATTCGGGTGTTCCAGCAAATGTCCATGTTTTGCCTGATTTTCCAACTTGTTTTGCAAAACCAAAATCAATCTGTAATATATAAAAGGAATTATAATTAAAAAACAATAAAATTAATATTCTATTTTATCGAAAGTAGCACCCTCTTTTAATTTATCATAAAAATTGTCTCTTCTGGTTAATATAATTGATTTCAAATCCTAACTTATCTCAAGTCTTTTTTAATCATTTTAAATTTGAACGTTTAATTATTAATTATTTAATTATTATTAAGTAAGTATTTATTAACTCAAGAGGAAGGATTTATCGAAAATTGATAAGTCAAGGGACACTATATCAATGAAAATTAAACATTTTAATTTATTAAAAACTAAAGTTTTGATTGTCGTTTTATTTCATCTTCATTTTAATATAAATATTTCACATAGTATTCTGATATCAATTCCGACTAAAATTGCATTGAATATTTGTTTGAAATATTTATATTAGACTGATGATAAAAGCGATGTTTCTAAAACTGAGTCCTGAAATAAATAAATAGAAGATATCATCTTTACTTTGTTCCTTAAAAATAAAAAATGAACATTTTTAAGTAAAAATAAATAATTGATTTACCAATTTCACATATCCTCGATTATCAAACATCAAATTTTCCGGTTTGAGATCTCTATAAATATAGCCTTTGGCATGCAGATATTCAAAAGCCTCAACGACACAAGCTACCACAAATCGAGCTTGCTCGTCGTTAAAAAAGTGCATTTTTTGTAATATTGTAAAGACATCGCCACCTAGGCACACCTCCATTAAATAATATATATATTTATTGTCCTTATAGGTTTTATAAAGTCTGAAATAAAATTAATCATCAGCATTATTATTATTAATTATTAATGAATTGTAAAAGAGTAAGAAGCTTATAAAATAAAAATTACTTTGAGATGAAAGGACTTCCTCTGCAATCCAACATAATCCTTTTCTCGTTAAAAGCATGCTCTTCTTGTTGGTTCTCAATAACATGGGCTTTGGACATTTTTTTAAGAGCAAAAACTAACTTTTTGTTTCGTCTATATTGAACTAATTCCACTCGGCCAAAACCGCCTACACCAAGCGTTCCAACCTAAAATCATAAAAGTACATTTTAATTTATATTCGTATTGCAATGTTAATATATCCTAAATAAATAAGCTGACGTGTTCTGATGTGTCCATCCCCTTGACTTTACCATACAACTTGAACCCTAAAATTATTTTTAATCATGTAGGGGGGTGGTTAGTTTTTGCATTTTTATACTTCTGGGGTCCCACTGATTATGTATACAAAATTTGGTTGAGTTTGGTAAATGGCCAAGATTTTCATTTTTTGACTCTACACCCCCCCCCCCTCCCCCACACACCTCATTTTGGGCGGTTGGTTTTTGCATTTTTAGACTTCTGGGGTCCTACTGATTATGTATACAAAATTTGGTTGAGTTTGCTCAAACAACCTAGATTTTTAATTTTAACCCCCCTCCACTACATAAGTTTGGGTCGATATGCCAAAAATCCCAATCAGCTCTTAATCTCAATGGACCAAAACTAAGTGTGAATTTTGGTTTCAATACTCAAACTAGTTTTTGAGTAGCTCGTCCACAAAATTTGTGCTTACTACACAAGACTAACGGACATAACCAGACAACCAGACTAACTAGCGAACATTTTGACAAAACGTTATTATCTCAAGAAAATATAATTTTTTCGATGTTCACATAATAAAACTTTTTTTGTAGAGCGAAATGCCATGGTTTCGCTCAATTTTTTGATGAAAATAGTTTCACATCCGTTTTGAGATATTTCAAAAAAAAAGAGAGGAAAAAAACCACTTTTTTCATGCACGATTACAATACTTGACCATACCATGTATGGTAAAGTAAAAAAAAAACTTTTTTTTTCTTGTTTTCCTTTTACTATTCCGTTTTTATATATCACTAATAAGGTTCTGTTTCGAAAGAGAATATAACATATCTTCAAACATAAAAATTACCTAATTCTATTAAAACTTTTAAAATGGTGGAATATTTAATACACGTGAGTTTACAGTGCTATTTGAGTGTTGATAATACGCCTACTACTCTCTATGACACTTCATCATCAAGTTTACATTTGGAAATCGATACTATTTAATAGTTTGATTTTGGTTAGGATGTAATCTAGCCATAATGTCAATGCTTAATTGCATAATGATTTTTAATTTCTGTATAATTAGGTATATTTGAAAAAATTTTGCCCATTCATTAACAATTGGCTCACAATTTAGAAACATAAACTTGAAAATGAATATTAAATAATACTTTAAAAGCATAGTTTAAACGAAAATGATTAAAGTTTCATTAAAAATAAATCGATAAGTAGGTAATTAAAATTTAGCGAAATTATTTTACTTTATTTAGAAATATATGTGAAATAACATCAAAATTGTAATTAATCGTTTTTATTATAATTAAATATTTCATATAATTTCATCAGTGTTTAATATAAATATTTTTAATAAATATCTTTGATAACTAGGAATAGTAAATAAAAAAAATTTCCCCTTACACTTTCATAATCACGTTTTTCAAAAATTACTTGTGAAATAATTAATGTTAGAAACTATTTATTTTTAGATAAAAGAGTTACTTTTGTAATTCAAGACAACATCCTTGAGACAAACAATTATTTACTAGATTAGGTATCTATTGATATTAGTAGTGGTTATCATTTCGGCGATATTCGCTGTTTAAATACAAATATTTATTTAATTTAATGATGTTTTAATTTAAATACAAATATTGATTTAATCGTCTTTAATATTTAGAAAAATAGCCCTTATTCTAAAGCATAGAGTATTCAGGAAACGTTTTGAACATTATATTATAAAATATGTACCTATGATTGTTTTATCTATTTTTTTAAATAGAGTATTTTTTATTTATCGAGTTAGATAAAATATTTCTAGAGATTCGAAAAAATTCCTTTTTCTTAAACCATTAAAAATTTATTTTTAATTTTTATTTTCTTCAGTGATTATTTTTACCTCTTCGAGATCTGTTAATTCGATGTGAGCGTATTCTTGATTATCCGGAGTAGAATTTCGTTTTGCAGGCTCATTTGTATATGTCTTGTTAACGATGTCATCGTAGTTACCCAATAGTTCAATGAAGGGCCTATTTATATACATAAATAAAATTAAATAAAACAAGTGCATGTATTATGCATCAGCAGAACTAGGATAAATAAAAGTAGAGAAAAATATAGGAAGCAAGCAAATTGAAAGAAAAAATAATGGATTCCTTAGCAAATTTTCTTTTTTGAAAAATAAAGTATAGCCCTTAATATAATTTTTAAATAAATAAAATAAAGTTTTAGTAGAAAAATAAAATAATTTATGAAAAAAGATAAGGCTATATTATTTGAAAACTAAAATTTAGCAATCACCTTAAATATTCTTACAAGATAGTTTATATATTGTAATAAACAAATTATAATTCTTTTACATATACTTAATAAACATTCAGAATTCGTTTGATTAATTTACAAATGCCGCAGGAACAACTTATCTTTATAATTTTTTTTTTCAATTTTTCATTAATAAAAGGAAAATTGGGGGGGTCGGATAGGCTAGGTGGTAGCTTGTCAGCCTGCTAACCAAGTGGACCCGAGTTCGAATCCGACTCTGGGCATCCGGCTAAAATCTGACCCCCGGGGTAGGGGACAAATTTAAATAAAATAAATAGTATCGTAAATTGGCTTATTGCAAAAAAGGCCGAAAAGCCCAAAAAAAAAAAAAAAAAGGAAAATTATTCCCGAAACGACGTTAATCATATTAATTCTGATTTTTTTTATAAAATAATTGTATTTATTTCTTTAAGCTGGGTGGCACTCAAGACCCCGCCGGCCAAAACCCCTTTTAGCTATACATATGCTTAGTATTTAGTCTCTCGACATATTTACTAGAAATTCACTCCTACTCCCTCTAAAAAAGAGTTGTATGGCGGAAAACTTGTTTTAATTTCATACTTATAAATTTTTAATTAACTCCGGGTATGTATGTAATCTTTATCGAAATATGTATACAATAATACAAAGGAGTGATGTAGATATAATTTCCTGAATAGATTTCAAATCACAACTAATAATATGATAAAAACTAACCCTCTCTCCAGGGTTAGACATTCGACTCCTTTGCCAATGGCAGTAACGGTAGCCTGGCGTTTATCAGATCCAAGAAGTGCAAGTTCACCAAAGTAGTCTCCTCGTCCCAGTGTACCGAAATCGGCTTCTTCGTTAGTATCTGAAAATGAAATAATTAAACTCATCTATTAATATGCCAATACAATCACTTATAACATATTTATAATCAATGTTTTATGTAAGAAGAGTAGTGATTTTTAATATGTGTAATGTACTAGATACAATAAGCGAGATATATATATATACTATAAAATGTTTAAAAGTTCTCAAAATAAATCGATATCTCACTGACACTTATCGTCGATGCATCGCTAATGAAAAACAAATTTCGTTTAGATCGAATTATCCCATCAACTATAGGATTAGGACAAAAATTATAAAAGTTAATTAAACTACTAGGTAGGTTAATCAAGTCTTACTTAAAATGTTTCACCTAGAACCGACACCTTAAAAATTAATATTATATGTATCAGTGGCGTGCGGTCCATGGATGCTGTGGATGCGGCGCATCCCGCAAATTCCAAAATCTCAAGTGTATTTTCATCCATGTTAAATTCGAAAATTTTTAAAATTTTAAAAACTCTTTCCCTAAATACTATACAACTAATTCATTTCAAGTTATATAAAATTTAAAATTTACGGAGCTTTTTAACGTTAGCAAATTTAAAGAATATGACAAAAATATTCCAGATTTCGTATTTTAATCACTTCAGCTATCTTGTGGAAAATACTTTAATTTTATGAGATTAAAAAGTGAATTAATTTACATGTACTCGTCCCATGACTTTCATTTAAAATCTGTAAATTGCAATAAAAAAAATTAATCGTGAAAGTTGAACTAAAAGATGTTTGGGCAAAAGTATTTGCTTTAATGAAGTTCAATTGAATATTCTCTCTCTCTATAACGAGTATCGTTTTTGTCCGAGTGCAAAAGGCCATTCCTAGAATAATAGAAATTAAGAATTTCTTCTCTAATAATCTGAAACAGGTTTGAACTTGTATTTGGCAGGCTTGAACTTGTATTGTCACCTTTAAAGAAAGAGAGATCATTCTATCTGCGCTAGTTATTTTCATCAATCAGATTCTAATGAAAGAATCGCTCACCCGCACATTAAATAATAAAAAAAGCGAAAACTTTTTCAAAACTCAGTACATTAGAGTGCCTTATTAATGATTAAGACAAACAAAGAGGAAAAAATCATAGTTTAGAAATATTTTTCTCCGCATTTCAGACATTTTAAATCAAAATGAGCAAAATTGTACTGAGATGTATATCTAGTTCTCATATGAGGGAGGCAGAAAAAATAAATGGGATAAGATTTTCCAATGTTCCATTTTCTTAGGACACCCTGAACCCATTCTATAGCAGCGTGCATGTCTATTTCTGAGACATCTTAATGTTTAGTTGTACCTAACGAGAGAATTTTTATTTCATAGTAGTGGCGCCATGCCAGGGACACCCTTGGCTTTTGGTCCTATAGCTACTACCGTATGAGTAGCAATGCAGAATTATATTTGTCTGTCTGAATTCTTTAGGAGCCTGATGATTAATGATTAATTAAATTTTGTAGCTATGCGTGGGACTTAAACTTAAGTCCCGCCGTTCAAGTCGGTGAAGCTAAACAAAATCTTGGCAAACCTGACTTCACACGAAAAAACAGTTGAAAGTTACATTTTTCACTCGGCTTATTTTATAATATATATTAATCTGTTTTGTAGATTAAACAATTATTAAAATAGAACTGACTATCTAATTAAAACCTTGATGGTCAAGTTGATGATTTAAAAGAATATAGACGATTTAAACGTTCAAAATTAATTAGAAAATTTGTCAAAATTTTTAATTTTCATTTCGGATGCTCTTAAAAATTTTTCCAATTAAGATTTTAAGAGCTAACATTTAAAAATTTTTATTGGTTTAATCATTTATTAGAGATGACTTGTTTTTTCTGATTAGGTAAAACACTACATTTATGTTATATTATTTACCTTACTTTTTTGACAAAAACTACTTTCAAAAATTATTTATTTCCAATATATTCAAGAAATAGAAACATGACTCAATTACTTTTATAAACATTAATGTTAAATATATTATGTCTTAAAAAAAATATAGAACTTCGATCTATTGGTATCTATTTTTTGTACACAACGAAAATCTTCCATTCCATTTTTAAGATAAAATATAATCGTTTTAATCAACACATAGTAACGGGTCTGTGTCAATATGTCGTTTCAGATCGGGTTCACCAAGGGTCAATAATCTTCGCGTGCAATTAAGTCAATTACTTTATTATAAGAACTATACAAGATTACTGTTAATTAATTTGAAAATTTATTATCTCTATACAAATTTAAATTAATAACATATATATACAATGGGAAGAAGGAAGAAAATGTATTTTTATTAGTCAGCTTCCGTCTTTATCAGCAACATGGAATACCTTTATAGGGGCTGATAGTGAATGATTATTAAAAATATTGGAGATAAGGAGGTCTCAAGTGTCAGAATCTTCTTTAGGCTTCACCAAAAATTTCCACTGGCCTTGACATATAGAAAGCTTGGTTCTCATAAGATCACCAAGTTTAGCAATATCTGGCGCCGCAAATTCTTTTTGTTAGATAAATCCTACTGGTCTATATGAAACCTGACCCCCAGTCGAAGTTGTATTTCTCGCATCGCAATTTCATTGATAGATGAAGTCTCAACGGGGATACGATAACACCCTCTATTTGCAAAATAATTCCACCATTACATTCCTTAAGAGTAAATAGCTTTGTATAATACTAAAACTGGACAATTTAGTCTTCCTTTATCTAATTAAAATAATTTTTTTTTTTTTTTTTAGATTGTTTTTTTATTTTGGATATTCCATGGAACATTATTTAAATTTATTTTTTAAAAAGGTCTAATTTCTAATTTCTATATTTTTGGATAATTAACGGATATTTGGGCTGAGAAAGAATATTTTATTTATTTTTATTTTATTCAATCCTTATCCTATTTGGGTTTTGGATTCACACAATTCTTTTTACAATCACTTAAATAGTTAATATGCAAAATACACACTTTTTAAAAAATGCAGGCAAAATTTTAGCTTTTTAATTTTTTTAAGCCCTATCCTCCAAAACTACAAATTTAGAATGACTCGTCTTTTTTAAATTTTTTTTTTTAAATAACTTGTCTTCACCTCCTCCCTCTAATAGATATTCACGCACACTTTTAAACTATCTTTTTCTTACACATATTTACAATGTTTTTGAATACGTAAACCCTTGTAAAATAAAACATGTCTTGCAATAGTTAGCTTTCTAAGTTTTCTGAGCTTTGCGATTTATGAAGTTTGTTCCCGAAAAATTGTCTTCTTATTAAAAGGCGCATGCAGTTAAAAATTTGAGTCATGTTCTATCGAAATCATGTAGAAAGCATGGTTCTACTAAGGCTACGGAAATCGAGCAATATCTGGCGCCGCTAGTTTTTATTGTAAGATAAGTACACTGACAGCTGACCTCTAGTGGAAATCGCTCAATCAATTGCTGAATTGTCTCTCTATGTGTCGGCCTGTCTGGATTCCGATATCCACGATAATTCAAGAAAGTAAAATCGTAGATATTACTTACTTGGGCCAAGAAGTTCTCATTTCTAAAACGAAGAACTGATAAACCTAATTAATTCTCCGTTTTGGGGATTTACTATCTATTCTAACTTCAATTCTTCCAGATTAAAAAATATAGAAAATCAGAAAAAATTCCAATTATTATATACGGAGCTCATGATTGGTTGTAGCTAATGAGGGGAAAATAGCAAATAAGTTGCTATTAATAAAATGTGCCCCTTTGCCAAATTTTACCTTTTAAGCTAAAACTCTTTGCTGACAAAAAATTAATAAAATTTGTGGAAATGGAGTCTTTTCTTCTAATTAAAAATGAAATATACCACTTTTTCTTGGGTTTGTTAAAAAGGATAGCGTTTAAATTGGTAATGAATTTGATATTTTTCAAAGCTCAGAGTCAATTATCTATACTTACTAATAACAAAATGTTTTTTAAATTATGATTATTAAAAAAGTATAATATTATTTTAAATGATGTAATTACAAATTAATTTTACATATCATTACTTAATAGATTAAGCAATCAGAAATTCGGAGTCAAATGTCGTTGATTTAAAAGTAATTTTTTTGTAAATTAGTATATGATCAAAAGAAAATTTAATAAACTTTCTATCTTACACAAGATTATCTAAATCAGCAAGCTTATCATGAAATTTTCAGTTATTGTTTTTACGTTGATCTTTTTATTATAATATGAATTTTCTTTTATTATGTTGCTCATATGATAAATATTGTATTTCTATATGTTTTTCAGACTAGACATAGTGAAAATTCTCCAATATTTCCATGATATTCTCTACATACGTAAGTCTCTTCAAGATGTAGATATAATTTATAAAATAAATCACTTCTACTGTAGCGGAAAATTCATAATAACCATACTCTTCTATGGCATATGGCAGAGTTCGATGACTTGAGCGATTCTACTTAAATTTTCAAATAATTGAATTCAGCTTAGGAAGAAAGAGAAAATGTTATTTTTTTAATTTCTCCATTGCTGGTTCAACCCTAGGAACCTTCCAAATTATCAATCTGGGCATTAAAGCTCCCAAAACAAAATAAAGATTTATTTGCAACGAAATTTTCTCTGGAGAAAGACGGAAGGCAGCCAGGGGTAGTGAAGAAAGAAAAATTAACACATATCCAAACAAGGTGTAATTTATAGGAATCCTTCCTCCTTTCCCTTCAAACCGACGTTTCGGAGGATTTTCCCTTCTTCTTCAGGGTTTCAAGGGGTCAATGAAGGAAACAAATCAAATGCTTCCTTCCTCTCTCCATAGCAGTGTGTAAAACTTTTTTCTTCCTTAGCAGAAGCTTAATTAATTATAATAATTAATAAAAAGAAGAAAAAAATTGTCTTTCTATGCTTCTGTTAAGGAAGAAAAAAGTTTTAAACACTAATTTTATTAATTTAGAAAAAGAAGAAAAAAAAATGTTTTTCTATGCTTCTGCTAAGGAAGAAAAAAGTTTTAAACACTGCTTTGAAGAGAGGAAGGAAGCATTTGTTTCCTTCATTGAGCCCTGCCCTGAAACCCTTAAGGAGGGAAATATGTTTTAATTTTTTCTTTCATTACTACCCCCTAGGCTGCCTTCCATTACTTTCAATCAAAATAAAGATTTTTGGTTTGATCTATTAATTGCCGGTTTGTACACCTAGATTAAACTCGGCTCAGGTCGACATAGTTTTAAAGCCAAAAATGTGTTTTATTGCGGACTTTTCGACTCTATAATGCTGTGACCTCAGTGGCCGCTTATGTTGAGAGGGCGGCGTGCATTACAAACACACGCGCTTGTATTAAAGTGTTCTCAGTGGACGCTGGGCGTTCTACCGAGCCCAGCATACAAACGCTCACTGATACTGCACGCTCTCCACTGAATCCGGGCCCTATGTGGTTGCTTAGATATCTAACAGTTAGCTGATTCAGCTAGCAGTGAAAGATAAATGATATTTTTACTGAATGTAGTCAACATGCCCCTAAATTTTAATGATAATATAGAATGAAGATTATAATATCCACTTACCTGGAAGATATTTGGTAATGCGTACATTTCCTGAACTGATGATATAAAAAGTATCACCAGAATCTCCTTGACGTACAATAACTGTTCCAGGTGTAAATAATTTCTATAATAAAAATAAGAATCAAAAAATTATTAATGTTAACCCTGCTTAAGAAATCCTATTCGTGCTTTTCATTAGATAATTTCCTTTAACCATTTATTTCTATCGATTATGCTCTATTCCACAGTATCAAGAAATGATAACAATTGATTCTAATGTATATGAGTAACAATATCTTGCAACGGAGTATCAAGGATTCTTTTTTAGTTTTCTTATTTTAATGTTTTTAGAAATAAATATATTTAACAAGACTTTGCTGACTATTTTTTTTTCATTCACCTATTCCTATTTGTAATCAAGAAGAACAGTTCAAAAATAAGGCATGGAAATTTTGGTTTTCTTATAATTTTTTAAGAGTAGAGAAATAATTATTTATAAGCCGCCTCGAACATGCAAAAATAATGTTAAAATTTTAAAATAAAAAAATTTGAACGGTTTGGTTCTATATTAAAATTTAAATTAATTTTCTATTTACAGAATGGATGATGTGTTCTAAGAGTCTAAGAAACTATCCATAAATTATTTAATGCACTTGAGGGGAAAATGGTTCACCAATAAGTTACGTTTAATTACAAGGGTGGTGTAGGCTTTACTTAAATACATTTTTTTTTTACCTTAATATTTTAATTTTGGACAATAAGAATTTATATTTAATATGAATATTTTTCCAATCAATAGGACAACGTTATGGAATTCCGTGGGGCTGTGGAGTTCCAATGATTATATATTCCGATTTTTTTTTTAATTGGATAATAATCTTAATATAATTATATTGCTCCATATATTTTTTAATGTATCAACAAGAATTGCGAATAGTAGGCGATGGAAACTTACCACAAGTAAGAGATCCGACATTTTCACAAGACTTTCCATTTCAAATTTCTGTAAAAGTGGTACACTGCGTAAGAATTTCAATTTGTTGCGAAGAAGTTCTTCCCCGGTGTCAACCATAATTTGTCTAAAAACTTTTCGATCGAGCACCCATAATTTGGCTTTATCACTTATTACTAAAAAAAGAAAAAAAAGAAAAGATTACAATTAATATTTGGATATTTAACTTTAATTGATATTTTATTTTAATGAAATTGTAAAATACCTCTAATGGATGCCAGTCTTTTGCTATTGTAAAGTATAGCTAACTCTCCAAAAACCACTCCAGGTCCAAAGGTATCGATTTTACTTTCTCCTTGGATCACCTCAAATTCTCCTTCAGCTGAGACGAACAAGTGGGAACCTGCATAGAAAATGAAGTTATTTATTTGTAAGTCTGGCTTAATTCAAGATAATATTTATAAATATTGTTTAAATAATAATTTATTCTCTAATTATTAATAGGAAAAACTTAAATGAGCAATTATTTAAGCCATATATATAAATCTAGTAGTTTACTGGTGTCAGGTGTTTTTGTCAAAGAATTGAATTTTCAAAGTTTCATTGGATGATGGTAATTTTGGATCAGAAATAACTTAAGAATAAATAATTTATTAAAAAATAACCTCGAGTTGAGTGACACATGATGCATTTGAATGAGAGTTTAGGACTTGAGCAAGAAAGCGCTATGGACAAGTCCTTGTCCATAGAAACAGGAAGGATTCTAGGACATGGACACGAGATTACGGTGGACAAGTCCTTGCCCATAGAAACAGGAAAAATTTCGGAATTTTTGCTTTGAACTAAGCTATATAATACTGCTGCAGCAGTGCGAATGATTCTAGGAGGCATGTCTCTGACTGCAACCACCAAGAGGAAATGTCATCTAACAAGCATGCAGAGCGAATCGTTGATTCTAAGGCGGTCCCGGCAGCCAATCATTGGACTTGTGCATGCTATCGCGAGTATCCGCTGAGTGATATGATTCGCATTCTTTCCCTTTCTTCATTTTTCTCCTCACTATTGGCAAAAAAAAAGAGTCGATGCCTATCTATATTATGCAATTTTGAAGTCCCTATATTAAATATTTATTGTATTAGATGAACGAGGAGGTATCAGGCAAAGATGGAATTACTGGGTTGAATAAAACACCTTTAATAAAACGTTTCGGCCTGAATTTATTTGGCCATCTTCAGTTAATTAGGAGTTACACACAAAATGCGGTACACAAATGTGATCGAACCAAGCCTTGTCCTGGTTAATGAAATGAAATTAATTCTGAAACTTTTGGGTCCAGGCACGTTATAAATTTACATGAAGCTAAAATTTTTATTTTTGACAAGACTTGGTTTGATCACATATGTGTACCGCATTTTGTGTATAACTCCTAATTAACTGAAGATAGCCAAATAAATTCAGGCCGAAACGTTTTATTAAAGGTGTTTTATTGAACCCAGTGATTCCATCTTTGGCTGATACCTCCTCCTTCATCTAATACAGTTTCATCACAGCCACGAACTCTAACAATATTAAATTTTTATTTACGTAGCCCTCTCGATATTCTAAACCTGGTTAATCCGAAATAATATAAATAAATAAATCTTTATTCCTCGACCTGCTTAGAGGCACAAGTTCTTGGTGGCTAGGTCCTCCAAACATTAATAGAATCTAGCTACAATACATTAACAAACATTTAAACAAATTAACTAGAATAATTTAACAAATAATAAACAAACACCAAAAAAAAAAAAAAAATAGAAAGGTATGCTCATTAACAAATAACATGACCATAGACTTCCATCAAAAGACAAAAAGTAATTTAAAAATTCTTCGCAAAAACCCGATACCAGGAGCAAGCGACGCATTAGGAATCCAGGATTTTGTCATAAATTGTTAAGGAAACCTGGTTAAAAACTTAACAAGCATGGTATGACCTCTCTCTACCTGAGTTAATCTCTGCTTGTGAGAACTAAATAAAATTTTGTACAACTCTAGGACTTTAGGACTTGACAAAATTTATAATTCATTTAATCATAGGAGACAGAAGACTATAATCCCAAGTAGTAATAAATAGATTGTTCCACAAATCAATATAAAATAAGAAAGTAACAAAACAAAAACAAATCGAACACCCGTATAAAAATTAAACTTCTGTGATTTTTTCTGGTCTATCAAATGGAAGAAAAAGTGATGCAAATTTTAATGTTTTGGCAATTTTTGTTTGCGCGATTGATTCTGAGCTAGAAAGTTGAAACTTAGTAGAAATTTATTATAAACGTTGTTTTAATAAGCTATGTCGCTTATTAAAATAACGTTTATGATAAATTTCAGCTTATTAGCTACCAGACCTGGCGCGAGGCCGGTTTACTACGTTTCTAGGAACCCAGCTCCGCGTAAACGAATTCCATAAATTTTGATGACCTAATTTGTAACGAAGGGGGACAGAAAAATTATTTAATAATACTCTATCATCTCAAATAACATGTAATAATGTGTTTATAATAAATATGTATATTTGTTATTTATTATTTAGAACTGTTTTTTTTCTGTGAACATCCCAAACATATCAAAAATTGATTCTCTCTGAAATCGTGTAATCGATTCCATTAATAGAGTCGGACAGTATTATAAAAAAAAAGAAGCAAAAAAACTTTTTTCTTGCACGATTACAATACTTGACCATACCCTGTATGGTAAAGTAAAAATATTAATTTTCAATTACCACACTGGATGTAGTTTTAACGCAGAAATCTTTCAAATAATTAAAATCTAAGAATAGATTCAAAATCTTATTTTGCAATAAATTGAAAGATAGTTAAATAAAATTAAAAAAAAATCATATTTATATATATATATGGTGAGATAATTTTAAATCAGCTTAAAAAAAAATTAAAACTAAATATATATTTATGACAGCTCTTAGATAATTTGAATCAATTAGTAAGTACGTCAATAAAATAGAATGTGTATGAGATTGGATATTTATATCCATTTTGCCTGATATTTTCACATACATATTTTGTATGCCTCCGGGGTTAAGATTGGACTGGAGTAATTTTCAGTATCAATTAGGAAATTCTAGTAAATTCCATATTGCATATTTTCCATTTGTATTTTTATGGTTCCGTAGTTACTATAGGAAATTTAGGTTTAATTTTCAATTTCTATACTCTCTATATATTTTTGGATATTTTGGAGATAGCGGAAATGTTGTAATGCAAGCTAGACTATAATACTTAGTTAAAATTCTACTTTAATTTGGAAATTTATAATTTGAATTATTTATCATAAAAATTGATGATATATTTATCTAATAATCTTGAAATATGTTTATGTACTATTAAAAAGCGCTGATGATGCCAGCACAACGTCTGATGAAACGTTCTCAAGTATGTTAAATTCATTGTAAATAATTAAATAAAAAAGAGAGAAAAAAAGACTATAAATATTTTGTCTCTTCATCTATACTTTGGGTTTCAGGAAATCGCTGTGTTCAAAGTAGGGCACCTATATATAATATTTTCGGATATCCCAAAATAACTGAAGATTAAAGGTCATGACTAACTGTTGGATTTTTTAATTTTAGCACATCACATTAAAATAAAAAATCATAAAAATATAAGTTATCTTTAGTATATATTATAAAATTTTTCATTTATTGATAAAATCATAGGTAGGTAGCATTTTTAGCAAACGTTTGCAAAATACTTACATTCGCTAACATATTTGCATGAAATTTCTAACTACAAATTTTGTCTATTAAAATGAATTTGAACATTACAACGTTTTGCCAGTTGGTTCCACTCTATTCTTCAATTAAGGATGCCCTTTCGCTTCAGTTGAGTCAAAAGAAGTGTAGTGTCTAATATTTAATAAAATAAGTTAAAAAATAATAGAATTAAAAAATAAATAGTATGAAAGCCGTAAATGTTTGAAATAAAAACAAGTATAAAAAAAAAAAAATAAATAAAAAAGTTAGTTTGATTTATTCAAATCAGCTGATAATAAGTCTTGTATGATTTGGCAATGCGTTGTATTAATAGTTTTTATGTTTACATCCAAACATAGCATTTATGTGATTTTTCAAAGTAAATTTCTCAGTAAATTCCTCGGTCAATGATATATTTTATTGCAAAAAAAGAAACCTGCATGTTTCAAAAAGCTAATTTTTAGTTTTTTTTTAACTTCATATAATCAACTAATAGTATTATAATTCAAGAGAAAGTGCCAAGATCTTAATTTTCCATAAGACTCTTAGAAAATGTTTACATTTTAAACGAGAACGATTACAATACTTTACCCATGCTAAGCTATGGATAAAGTAAACATTTTATTTTCAAAAATTTGCTCCCTAATGTGTGTTTCAAACTTCACCAAAGCATAAATAGAGACTTAAACTATTATAAAAAATTAAGTTATAGTTATTATCTAATATTTTTTATTTAACAGTGGCTGGGAAAGGACCTCCTTAAGCTGAAAATCCTCTCCAGATTGCTTTACGCAGATAAGACATATTAAAAATTCGGAATATTTTACAATACTGTTGAATGATTAAAAAAATGTAATAATTATTCTTTAACTGAAGATTGATTCTCAGATCAATTTATTTTATTCCTTAAATCTTCTTAAATTAACAAATTTAATAACATAATTTGGAATCACATCACTAGGTTTCCCTATTTCTTTTTTGTTAAGCGAGATTGGTGTGAGTTCTTGGTGAAACATTTTAAATAAAGTAAAGAAAATTTTGAAAATTTTTAAAAACTTTTAAATTTTAAAAAGATTCTTAAATTTTTCAAAATTTTCTTTACCTTAGGTATTTCCTATTTCTTTAAGATATTCACTTTTGTCTGCAATTTGACCTTATTGTGAAACTTTTGATAACTATATCTATTTTAATGTATTAAAGTGAAAATTGTTGTCAATTTGTTTGAAAATCCAAATGAATTGGAAATGGAAAAGTGTCGATACTACTAATTCTCCAATACGTTATCTCCGTGATTTCTTTCTAAGGACTGTAATTCACTCCCTGTCTCCTTCGAATCATTCTATCTTAAAAACATCAATTCCCTGAATGATTCTCAAATACCCTTGCCAGGCACAGTGAACCCTTTCTTCTTTTCAGTATGCAAGAGTGTTTCAAGACCTATTATAACTGCTGTATCTTCTCATTCCACTCCTTGAATTAAAAATAAACAACAAATAAATAAATGAAATTAATCTTCCTCTAATTTCAGGCAATTAGCCTATTAGAGCGAGAAAAAATATTTGAATTCGAGCCATGTAATTTTGACGTAGGTAGTTTTTTTTAACGCACTCTGTATGGGCATCTATTCCGGGATCCGTAGTCAAAGAACAATGTCAAATTTTCACAACACTATGAGCCATATCCGAATGCTAATGCTATTAATAGTAGGTAGCTATGAACCAATGACTAGTCGGACCAAAAATAAAACATTCAAACCAACACACCTGCAATTTCATTCATGAAATTTTTGTCACTTATTTTCTGTGCCGGTTTATCTCCAAACAATTATTTATTTTTTTTATTAAAAAATAAATTAATATATTTTATTTTTATTTAAAAAATGTTAAGTAGGACTGATGGCGTTTTTCTTTAGGAGACGGACTGGTATAAATATGTAATTGGATGTTGATGAAGGCAGTCCACGGTGGTTGTAAAAAATAAGACTATAATGGTTTTATTATTTTACATATTTATTTATTAATAAATAATAAAACAATTTCCAACTTACCGATTTGCCCTTCTGTAATCACATAGGAATTGCCATCTAATTCTCTAGAATACATTGCGTCAATCACGCGGTCAAGTTGTTCAGGAGTTAATTTATTCATAAAATCATTTTTTAATATGGCATTTTTGATTAGTTGTTTTGAGCTAAAAAAAAATTTTTAGTAAATAAAAATTATCCACAGGGTCAAAAAATGCCCCGGGTGAGGATCGAACTCACGACCTTAAGATTATGAGACTTACGCGCTGCCTACTGCGCTACCGAGGCTTCTTTAAATTGAGTTCATAAAATACTTTATATCTGAATATTCAATTATTTATATATTTATAGATTAATATAAATGAAATAAAGTAAAAATGGAATGAAAACATTATTTTCATTACTATGTTTTAAATTTTATCATTAAAAATATATGATGTAAATGCTTTTGAAGAAAATTCAATTCCCAATTATTAACACATGGGGGGCACAAAAACTATTAAGAATTTATTATTTCTAAGCTAATATGAAATTTTTTTGAAAATTGTAGACCTTTATTTTAAAAATTCTAAATAATCGGTTCATGTTAGAACTAAGTATAACTATTGTTATGTTATCATATTCTTCAGGCTTGGTTGAGAAAGTTCAACATGCATTTTTTCAAATTATCCAGAATTAGTTGCCCCTAGGCCCTAGGGCCTAGGGCAATGGCTAGGCTTGATAGTAAAATATTAGGAATTTTATTTGAAGATTTAATTTCAAAAAATTTATCGTAATATATGTGAAACAAAAATAGGCTGTTGATAAGATATCAACAATGTTTATAAGACATCAACTATGTTTATAACGGCTCTAGAATTCGGTGCCCTGGACGATGATGATAGATAGCTCCGAGGGGTGATCCGCGATTGGAAGTATGTGTACACCTCTTTGGAAGTATTTTGGAAGTACTTGGAAATATTTGGAATTACTTGGAAATATTTGGAAGTACTTGGAAATATTTGGAAGTACAACTGGAAGTAGGTGTACAGCATATTAGGTCGCGGTTCACACCTCGGATAGCTCTTATGATATGAGAAAGTAAAATTTGAAAGAAAAATCTCACGTACTTGAGGATGAAAACAAAAATTTCACTCATGTTTTTTTCATATGTATATTGTGTTTAGAATGAGATTAAAAAATTCATGAGTTTCCTATACAAATTTGATTCAATCGCGAATCGAAGAATGCAGGTGATTTTTGTCAGATATTTAGTAATAATATGTGAATTTATATATTTCTGAGTAAGAAATAATGAATTTAAATAATTTTCTAATTAATATATTAAAGAATTCTTTAATATATTAATTAGGAGATTAAAAAATTTCCAGAAATTAAAACTTTATATCAAAAGTTTCATGAGATTACTTCGAGTACTTAAATTATAAAATTGAAAAAAAAAGTAAAAACTAAGTACGCTATTTCGGTGATATGATAATTTCTTTTCAAAGAGTGGTTTCAGCTATAAATCTGAAAATTGCTTTAAAGGTGCAGTTTATTTTAATACAAATTCCAAACCATTAACTACAAAACTATTCGATAATACTTTGATCTTTTCAGATTTTTTTCATTTTTTTTCATTTGGAAGTTTTGAAGTAAGAAAGCCCAAAACATAATCAGCCTTTCGTTTTAAAAATACAAATATTTTGGCTCCAGAAGTAATTTTTCTGACTTTTCGTATTCATGGGAATCAGAATCCAGATAGAGTAGGCGTGTAGGAACCTTTTTAATAATCCAAGGGTAGAGTCAAAACCTTGGAGGGCGAGGGGTCATTTATTTCCCTCAATTCCCCCTCAGCTTTTTTATTAAGAATTTTTTGGCATATAGCTAACATAAGATAGTTTGGGGAATTAAAATGTGGGAAATAAATCATTTGTATGAGAAAAATCCATTCCATATTTATGTGAAATTCGGTTATTATTAGCTGCAATAATTTCTTACACAGTTATAAAATATTGGTAAAAAAATAATACAATAAAAATTACTTATATTAAATTTTGTAAAAAGTAAAATATAAAAATAATTAAAAAAAACTAAAAAACACGCTTCTTAAAAGTATAAAATAATGTAATAAATATGAAGTCAAAAAGTGTGGGAGCAGAACCATGTACTTTTAATTAATTTCGACAAAGTGCCCCATGCTTTTTGACTTTATATTTATTATATTATTTTGTAGTTTTTAGAAGCGTGTTTTTTTTAAATATAATTTATTCTTTTACTTTTTAGTCTTAATTTTTTTATAGAGAAAAGTTTTCGGAATTTAACAGCATGACATGTATTTATTTTTATTATTACTTTACCATACAGGGTATGGAAAAGTATTTTTATATAATTTCATTTAAATTGAAGGGTAAACAATTATTTTTATAGAGAAATGTTTGCGAAATTTAACAGAACAAAAGTCACATTGATACATAGATACAGGTGAAACTAATATAAAGCGTGTAAAAAAAGAAACCAATTCGATGGTGGGGGGAGGGGGCAATTTAGCAATGTATCCCTCTGTTTCTAAAGCTAGTGAGACGGACAAACACACAGACAGAAAACCCCTGATTGACTTTTCTCTATTATTCACTCATTTTCGATCACGAATAAGAACAAACAATAATTGAAAATTCTTGACCAAACTTATTACTTCGGCCGCTGGTATGCGAAGCATGCCAAGCGACCGAGTAGTTGAATAGCTCATGATTTTATGAAAAGTCTGATTGTCTAAACCAACCTTGCTTGCCGCATAGATTTTACTGCCGCGATTATGCTCTTGAGCCGAGTCATGGCTAAATAGTTTAGCAGACGACACCCGCATAGAAGCAACACGAGTCGTTCAGTTGCTTTTCAACAGAGAGGCGCCTGCTTGTGTGCTACTTTATATTGAAGATAAAAAAAGAAATAGAGATACTATGCTCATTCATTCTCTGGGTTTCACTCACGGACTCAAATTAACTTTATTGAATCATAGGTGTTCAGAAGCCGAGTCTGAGCGATCCCCAAATATGCCGCTTCCTTATATCATAACCCACCCTACTATTATTGCATCATACTGAAGGCTCCTTCCTACACATTGCCGATTTGAAGTCAGTTCTGTCGGAACGATTCAAAACACCGTCCGACCCATCTACCGACAAGCGATCCAACCAATGAACTTGCAATACATTTTAGGGTGTCAGGGTCACCTAAAAACAAATTGGCATTGAAATTCCATCGAGGAGAAATTTGTCGGCCGGTCAGACACATGAACTTCAACATAGTCGGATAGTCCGAAGATTACATTCGATCGACAGAGACAATCTTTGAAAGTTGGTACCAATTTCATCGGACAACAACCCTTCTAACTTGTCCGAATGCCTGACCTTGAAAGTTTTGAATAGTTTTATAATTAAAATAATTTCACTTGGTATATGCCCGGAGTATTAAATTTACTCTAAATCTTTGTAGGTTGACCGAGTTGGTAGAGTTCTTTTTTACGAATCGGCAAGCCCAGGTTTAAAAATTTAACCGATTATAATCTAACCCTTGACCATATTAAACACACACATAAACATACACATTAATATATTTAAAAAATAAAAATATTCACATAGGATCTGACCAAATGGGTTTTGTTCCTATGAACAAACAAGAAATAAATAAATAATAATATCTAATAATAATACACAAATAAAGAAATATGGAAATGACTTAATATCAAGAGCAGAAAGGGTACCTCATAAATTAATAATCTTACCCTGTAAGTAGGTATGTAATTTTACTTAAAAAATTAAACTTCTTAATTAATTATAACCTAAGCCTACAAGATTGAAATAATATCGTAAAAGTATTTGAAATAATATTACGAAAGCCAGTGAACTTAAAATGGGAAATATTTATATCAAAATATTTTTAATTTAAAATTTGGTTATAGCCATGTTAATAGACCGAATTTTTTTGTTTTTGGCTTTGGTGGTAATTAGTTTTCTTTAAAATTTCAATTAATTAATTTTTATAAACAAATTTGAGCCACAAATGTCTACAAAAATCTTCTTATAATTCTTTTAAAATTATTTTAACTATTACTCATCTCGGATATATCGTAGATAAAATGAATAAAAAAAATTAAGGTAAAATTCGTAATAAGGGCGTATGTATTGGAAATTTGAGAACTAAATAAGTAAATTTTTTCTAATTTATTTGCGGCAAAAAATATAAGTTATCAGAAAATTAAATAAACAATAAAAACATGTTCCCAAATTTCAAATTAAGACTTGATATAATCATCTACAGACGACAGACAACAGGATATATATATGTATATATAAACATGATTTCTAATCTATGTGGATTAAAATTTACTGTTATCGAACGAGATAATCTTAATTGTACAAGAATGCTTGTTAAATCTTTGAAATGTTTTAAATCCAGAATAATTCTATTTTCTTGATAAAATATTATTGATTAGAAACATCAAACATAATACATTTTATTTATAAATAATAATAAATATTTAGATATTTACTTAGATATGGTACTACAGTATAATGTTTTAAAATTATAAATTGTGGTGTTTTTTGAGGCTCTCGAAAACCTTGAAAACAGATGTAATGTCTTCGTTAGGAAAAAGGAAATAAAATTTCTTTATATTCTAACAAATTTATTTTCATGAAAAACTTATGAGACGTTTCGGCGGATATTCTCACACCATCATCAGTCCAAGCTTTTCATAATATAGTACATATGTCTGTGTAGAATGTCAAAATACCTCCAGCTTTTTGATTAAAATGTTATTATTTGTAAAAAGAAAATGACATTCTACACAGACATATGTACTATATTATGAAAAGCTTGGACTGATGATGGTGTGAGAATATCCGCCGAAACGTCTCATAAGTTTTTCATGAAAATAAATTTGTTAGAATATAAAGAAATTTTATTTCCTTTTTCCTAACGAAGACATTACATCTGTTTTCAAGGTTTTCAAGAGCCTCAAAAAACACCACAATTTATAATTTATAATAAATATTTAATTGAAAAGTTTTTGTTTTGCCGAGAGTAGCAGAGTTGTTGATTCACAAAGAGAAACAAATTAGTTCCTAGCCAGCAGTGACGAAGGAACACCAAGTTTTCAATATCCATATGATATTGACTCCATGAAAAACATTTATAATTGAAGAAAGACTGATGATGAAGACCAAGTCTTCGAAACTATTATCTCAAACAAATAAATAATATATATACAGATATATCATCTCGATATATATATATGTGTGTACGTTTATTTGCATCAAGCAGATGACAACCTCTTTGTTTCTCTTTGTGAATCAATAATAAATATATTAATACATATAGGAACCTATTATCTAGGGTAAATGGAAGCGTTAAGTCTGCTAAGAAGCGCCATTCCATTCATTCGAATGTATTAATAAAATAAAATAATCAAATTAATCAAAATTACTATATCAGTGTCAGTTGGTGACTTTTCAACCAGGGGATGCTTTCCAAAAAATTACCTTTCATTTTTTGAAATTTTATTTTAATTTTCGCTTTTTTTTTGCAAATTTTATCGAATACATCATCAGTTTCGTTATTTTTCAAATTTAACATTAGATTTTTAAAAAATATATTTTGGGAACTTCGTCCCAAACGGATACTGCTTTGTGTGAGTTAGGGTAGGATTCAGCAAATAATTCTTGTGACTTAAACTCTACAGTCCCTGAGATGGAAATCGACCATCTTCCACAATGAATCAGCCTGTCCTATAAGAAAATCTTAAATTTCTCCTAATTCTATTGCTAGCAAGCTATGGCTTGTCTATAGCTCTCTCTTAGTTATTTCCAATTGAGAAGTCTTAGAAATGGATTAGTCCAAAGATTCTCGAATCATCTTTATTTATTCCTTTTTTTGTATTATTTCTATTTTAGTAGTTGCTCAGCGAGAACAATTTTTATTCGACTAAAACTCGTCTGGGCTTGTCTTTGACATGTTTGAACTGGAATATATATCTACCAGGCAGGGACTTCTAACCTTCTATTAGCACGATTTTCGGAAAATCATTCATTTTAATTTCCCTTTGAAAGTATGCAACAATTTTAATTCATTTCGAGAAATAAACAAATAGTTCTTATACTGAAAATAATTTTATTGGATTAAAAAATTCTCAAAATGTTAATTTCTTATACTAAATGAATAACAACATTTACTCAAGGAAACAAATAAGAAAATCGTAATTATAAATATAGTATGTACTGAACTATAATGCCATAACAAACACCAGTCAGTAACGATGAGTTCTATTTACTTACTTTTGATCTTTGGGGAATGTAGGAACTTTGACCATTTGATTAGCAGTTACTTTTTCTGCCATTACACCTTCTCTCTTAATTATCTCTTCTTGAACGGGTAAATCAACAACATCATTAGTAGTAATCTGAGGTTGAATTGTTTCATATTCAAATTTTTCAGAGTGTTTTTTCTGTAAAACAAAAAAACAAAAAAATTAAATTAAAAATTAATAAAGATTTATCCATTAATTATGAATGACTTTTGGGATGGGAATCTGGGAAATCGTAAGAATACTTATATGAAGTTAGCCCGAAGGGATGATTGCTTTTCTAGCTTGAAAACTACAATATAACATTTACTTCTTTAAGAATGACTATAATTTAACAGTATGATCATTTTTTAAATTTCAATTTATTTTGAATAATTGAAATAATTTTCTTATTGAATAATATGTACCTAGAGAATTTATTAATGTGAGAATATATGTTTTTTATTGGAAAAATTAAATAATATTTAAATTTATAGGTAGATATGAATGATTTTTGTGAATTTACATTTATATATACCAGAGGTGGCCACAACGTGGCTCGCGAGCCGCATGCGGCTCTTCAGTCAATCTCGTGCGGCTCTTGAACCCTCTTCAATAATACTGATTTTAAAAAGTACAGGCTGTGGCATAAAGATCTACCACATTTTGAAGTGGTATAAAAAAATGAAAAAATTTTACTAGAAAAAACTGAATATATTTTTGAAAAGAACATAAAATAAAATTTTTTAAATGTATTTTAAACATTATCAGACAAAAAAAAAAGGGGGGGGGGGGTCAAAAATGAAAATTCTAGCCCTTTCGACCAAACTCAACCAAATTTTGTATACATATTCTGTGGACCCCCAGAGGGCTATAAGAATGCAATAACTAGCCACCCAAAATGGGGGAGGGTCAAAAGCGAAAATTCTAGCCTTTTCGACCAAACTATGTATACACAATTTGTTTAGTTTTTGTATTTCTAGCCTTCTGGGGATCCACAGAATATGTATCCAAAATTTGGTTGAGTTTGGTCAAAAGGACTAGAATTTTTTTTGACCTTCCCCCCCCCCCCCCCCCCCTTTTTTGTCTGATAATGTTTAAAATACATTTAAAAAATTAACATTTATTTTTATTTATTTTTTATCGATCAGTTGTTATCGACTGCCAGGGCCATTAGCGATTTCATTTATTTTATTTTCAAAAATATAATTAGTTTTTTTTCTAGTTAAATTTTTTCATTTTTTATCTTTTCAAAATGTGGTAGATCTTTATGCCCCACCCTGTATCTACTCTTATTAAACGAGCAAAAATTGTATATTTATTTATTTATATATTTGTATCTTGGTTCTATTTTGAAAACGGCCCTACCGATTTTGATGAAACAAAATCTATTAACAAGTTTTGAGGATAAAAAAACGATCTGGCTAGGTCTGGACCTCATCAAAATTCATCTTAATTGATTTTTTCTTAATTAAAGTAATTATTGATAGATGAAAATCTCAATAAAAAAAATGATTCTGCGGAAGTGTGGAAATAATTGAATATATTATATATAGCTATGGCGGAAGTGTGGAAATAATTGAATATATTATATATAGCTATGTATTTAATAAATAATTTTATGTTTTTATTTCAGACCCTATACGATTATTTTTTTATTATTATTTTCTTATGTATTTTTTATAATGTTTATCAATATATACGAATGTGGGAAAATTGGTGTACGAGTAAACAAATATACACATAATATGTGGACCATTAGAAAGATAGAAATGCAAAAACTGGGTCTGGGGTGGGGATGGATGTGGGGAGTGCAGGAGGTGGGGTGCAGTTGTGGGGGGTCCGGGGTGGTAGGGGCTGTTGGGGTGGGGTGGGGTGGAGTGGGGGTGCAGTGTTGGGGGCGAGGTGTTTCGGGAGGGGAGTGTGGGGGTCAGGGGTTACCGAGCATCGCTCGGTGCCTCCAGGTACTAATAATTAAATTAAAAAATAATAATAGAAAAATTAAATTAATTTGTAATTTGTAATGTTATAAGTAGAGTAAAAGATATATGTTACTTCATTTATATTTTATAAAATAAAAAAATGTGTCTTTTTTTAAATAAAACTTTAATCTTCAAACAATGTGGCTCGCTTTGAAAGAGTTTTATAAATTTGCGGCTCCTAAAGTTAAGGTTGGTGGCCACCCCTGATATATACCATAAGCTATATTTATATATGAATTTACGGTGGTGCCCAGGATTCCACTAGGTACATGCCTGGATATTTGAAAAAATTCGAATTAAATTATAATATTTTGTGCTCTGTTAATTTGCTAAATTTTATTTTGATCACATATCATGATTTTATCTCTGATGCTATTATGTCAAGATAATTATTAGCACTATCTTATTTGTATTTGAAGACCCTGGCCAATTAATAAATTATCAAATTTGTAGGTAAATAATAATTGACATTGACCATTTTATGAAGTGGAAGTGACCTAGTTTTAACAAATAACGCAATGGACCACTTTATTCCAAGGTACCTACTCTTTCACAAAAACAATTATAATATTTATAAGAAAGGCAGAAGATGAAAGCCAAACCTCCAAAGCTATAGTATCTATCAAATAAAGCTCTGTATATATACCTATATAATCGGATCCAGATGTTCACGCTTTAGTTAGTTATTCATATATGGTATTATATTAATTATTTTCAAATCATTTTCAGTAACCCATCAAACTTACAGATAAAGGTAATAAAAACATTAGACAATTGTTTATGTCTTACATAAGTATTTATTATCCATCTTTCTCTTTAATTAAATTAATATAAGTACATCATTTAATCTCACTAATTTTAGAAGTGAAAAGAAAAACAGATATTGGGTATTCATAAACATTCTTCTGTATTCATGTATTTCTGGCACTTATTTGAGGAATACATTTTTTTTTACCAAATATAAAGTGATCCAATGCTTTTATTTTTTGTCCTTTCTTCAATTTCTTCGAACTTTTATTTGAGGAATAATCATTTCTTATTTCTAGAAAAATTAAAAACTATTATTTTATATTCTTTTCACTCGCTGTCGGTAAATATATTTCAAGTCAGCGGGCGAAGGGGTTATTAAATTCATTCAAAATTTTCAATTTTTTCTTTATTCGTGTTTAGAAATGTATAGAATGTGAGAAGAAGAAAAAAAAGAGATCGTAAAAAGTTGGTACTGGTGACAAAATTATATTTTATTTTCAAAGCTAAGAACTAATAGGTGGGTGTTTGCAGCTTCCGAACTTCTGTTTCGAAATGCAGAAAATCAGAGAAAATTAGATTGTTAAAGCGATCTATCGAACAGCTGATGCTAATAAATGCTGAAATTCGGCACACAAATTTGTATTAATGAACAAAACAACATGACAATTTCCTGTCTTCTAGCTTAGGTTGATTACCAAATAGTCAACATTTTCAGCCAGAGTAGTGAGTCTTGAAAGATTTTCACTTTTTATTCTAATTTAATTTTATAAATTATTACTTTTTTTTTCACTTTTCACCCTTTTAGGTAATTGTTAATTCTACCTTTTAAGGCTCACTAGTGATGCAATCGTTACACAATTTCATAATTTAGAAAATAAAATAAAAATAGATAAATAGTAATGTAAAATACTGCTCGCTGCTCTTTGCCCCACCCCCTAGAGTTCTTAATCTAAGTTTATAATATAATTGAACATAGATAAATACATTATAAACCTTTTGACTCATATACTTTGAAGGTTATCAAGAGACAAAGTATGTACATTGTGTATTCAGCATGTGACCAAACACGCGGACCAAAATTATAATTGTTCAAAAATGAATACAAGGCGGAGGATTATTGAATTCACTTGATTGATTTTTTTTGCTTATTTTCTTGGAAATGACTGAAACCGTTATAAAACATTATTTTTTGTCTATCTTGTGTGTCTGGACACTTAAGGTAGTTGTTTCGCGACAATACTAGCAAAAAGTTAATACTAGAGTATATAGAACAGACAATAAGGATTCATAATTCATAAGCCCAAAACTTTTTGCTATTTATGTACCAATTCTAGCCATTCCTGTGCTCGTTTGACAAATTTGGCACCATTGTAAGAGATTTTTATATTAAAATGACAGATAAAATAGATTTTAAATTTCTATAAAAATCGTTTTGTTATTTTTTAACAAATGTAATCAACGCCTACGTTACACCTTATGAAAATTATAATTTTGAAAAAATCTAGCGCATGCATTTTCGCTGGTTAAATAAATGCGCTGTTGCAAAATTGTTTTTAGTCTAAATTTTTTTTATACATTTTTCATTATTTATTCCTTATTATCTCAGAAACTGTGTTGTAACTATGAATCAAAATTATCTTAAAATATGTATTGGTTATTGTTTAATGTTTGTTTAGTCTTTTATAAAGTTGATAAGAAGGGTTTCTTAATTATAATTAAATATGTATGTAAACTTTCCGATATCCCGTATAGTGCAATGTTAAAGAGCCTGAAAAACTCGATTTTTGAAATTTAATATCATATCATGAATTTCGTTTTGACACCAATAAATGTACAAGTATTTTAATAATAATCTGTATAAATTTCAAAAAAATCCTAAGAAAACACATTTGGAGGAACAACTTCCTTAAAGGTATCTTCGATAACTCAAGAACAGAATATTGTATGTAACTTGATTTAGGTGCCAAAATTCTTATATTAAAAGAAGTGATTAGAATTAGAATTTCTAGTTACATAATTTCTGGTTCAAAAATTCAGAAAATCAGAAAAAATAAAATTGTCATATTGGGAGCTATCGAAAAGTTTTAACTAAGGATGTTACGGAGCTTCGACTCCGTCTCCGAAAGGTCAGAACTTCCGATTGATTTTACACCTCCGACTCCGATAATTTTGAATCGGAGGTTATAACGAAGATCAAAAGATTCGACCGCGGCCAGCCAGAGCGCTCACCTTACAAGTTTTGACTTGTCGACCGGGGAATTCCCACGGCAGCATATTTTTCTATTGTTGCATGTTACTAACGTATGTATATTATTAATTAAATAGTGATTAAAGAGACTGATTACTTAATTATATTTCTATTATTTCATTAGGCTTGCTCTTAACAGTTAGTTAAATACATCTCTCTTCTACTCCGACTCCGGTTCCGGTAAATCGGCCTCCGTAACATGCCTAGTTTTAACTAATGAGAAGTTGAAAACTATAGCAAGATTTTCAGTTCCCTTATAGAGAGTGCTGGGTATTCGTCTTGGACAAAAATCCAAAATTCCTCCATCAAATATTTTAGAGAATTTTATTTTTAGAGTACGATCCGTTGACAAGGAAATCAACCGTTCTTCTTTAACAAAAATTCACAACTTGATATATCAATCGTGGCAAAAGAATTTCATAATTTTCTATACTTATTGAGGGAAAGTAACGTAATAACAATCCAGGACGCCGCCCGCCAGAGCCACCCGCCGGGATGGGTTGTGGGAACGCAGCCCACACTCATCGGGCGTGTTCTCGATGCCTAGCCCAAGGGGACTGTGGTCATTTATGCTACCAAGTTAATCACGTTAAATCACCTTGGACATCCAAACATTCTTTGTTTACTTATGCTACATGGCTTAGTTCCCGGGAGTCATGATAATAAAAAAAAAATCCACGGGACACCGGTTAAGATCCAGTGCGCTACACACACACACACACACACACACACACACACACACACACTAAGAGATAATTTTTAAAAATCACTCTTTGAGCTTAATGGACTTTGAAACCTAAGAATTTATTAAAATTTTAACTTTATTAAAAGAATATCGATTTGTTTTATAATGGATAAACTCATATTGAACTTTTTGTTCTTGAGTAATCAGGGGTATTGAAATCCAGACACAAAGATAGACCTATAGATAGACAAAAAAATCATGGTTGAAAATATTTTTGTTCATTTTTCGAAGCCTGTCTGTTCTCCGAGAATACGAAATTTTAAAATTATATAATAGAATTGAGGATGGCTAAATTGCTTAGGCCCGAAACATAGAAACAAAAATAGAATTGATTTAAGATATAATCGGAAACAGAATTTGGTCAACAGGTAAACAGAATAATATTTTAGGCAAAGGTCTAGACAAGGCCTGTCCAAACCGTGGCCCGCGGGCAGCATGCGGCCCAGCACTGCAATGCGTGTGGCCCAACATAAAATCATAAACTTCCTTAAAACATGGAGATTTATATGTAGAGATATAAATATTCCATTTTTCAAAATATGAATATACATTTGTACAATACGTAAAAGCTTTTTTCAATTTTACTTAGGTAAAGTGGTGTAGGCTTTAGGTGAAACATGATATTAATTAATAAAGTAAAGGGAGTGTATTCATTGTGAAACTACACTCCCTTGACTTTATTAAGCTTTTTTCAAGAATAAAATTCACTAAAAGCAAAATTATTTCAAGCTCGACTATATAAGATAAAAAAATGAATTTTCGATTATTTGAAAATTCTTCTTCTCATGTTTCCATTTTCTAAAATATTTATTATTTCAGTAATTTATATGCTACGACACTAACCAAGTCTATAGTTATATCATTCTAGTACAAGGAGACTAGGAATTGGGGTTTTCTAGAACAATCACAACTAAGTGATAATTTCCTGGAATAAAACGTGTCATGACTTTGTCTTTTAGATCTTTGCACGATCTTATATGTCAATAGTTAATGAATAGTCAGGGATTATTATATCCGTGACCCTTTGAAAAAGTAAATTATCATTCCTCATATTCTTCTTTAATCCCATTCGATTTAAACCAGGGTTGTCCAACCCGTGGCCAAATATAAAGTCATAAAATTCCTTAAAACATTGAGATATATGTAGATACTGTAAAACACACAACAATTTGGCCTGATTATTTTTTTTTCTCTAAAATAAGAAATCTGAAAATCCACTGTGAAGTTTTCGAAAAATAAAAGCGCTAATTTTAAATTTCAAATCTGGAACTAGATTTCAAGATTTCCGAAAACATAATCATCTATGGTCTATTTTCGACTCCATTTTTATTAAAAAAAATTTCTACTTGTAAACTTTCTGATTGAATGTTCTAGAACAACAATTAGATACCGATCTGAAAGAAAAATTGAGTATTGTCTCTTTAATATAATTTTATATTAATTATCTAGCCACGAAAAAATATAAACAAATATTAATACATAATATCACTTTCTGTAAGTATGTATGTATGTATTTACACGTTATACGAGAAGCTAATTTCATGTATAAAATTTACAAAAAGTAAAATTAGATGCTCACTATGAGTTAAAAAAATAATAAAGTTCTTATATTATTAACTATATTTTTTGAATAACAAATATCAATAGAATCATAATATTTTATCCGCGGTCCGAGACAATTTTTTCTTCAAATGTGGCTCGTGTAAGCCAAAAGTTTGACACCCCTGGACTAGACTCTAGATCGAACTTCCAAAGAATTTGTATTTAAGAGACAAATTGAAGATACTTTGGTATAATAAATCATTTCCTCCCTAAGTCTCTGACTGAATTTGTTTTTTCCTGAGCACTGAACTTTTAATTACCACAAATTTTAAAAAGTATTTTATTTAGCTCTAAATTCTTGCTAAAATTCCCTCTTTCTTTGTATTTAGTCTAGGATATAAGATTATTTCTTAATCTTAGTGAATCCTTATCAAAAAAAAAAAAAAAAATAAAAAAAATAATGAAAAGTTTGAACTCGAAAAGATTCACGCGGAATAGTGATCTCGCGGAGCGGAAAAGTTCCAAGTTGGCAGTAACCTCGCTTTAGAGATACTAAAAATTGATAATTGAGGCATAGCAGTAGCTGGATGAGTGCTAATAATATATTTAATTAACAAAAGAAAAAGACGAACATTTTTAAAAACTCTATTCATCCACGCAATTGAATCAGATCTACTGAGATTCTCATCCCTTATTTTCCAAGGGCTCGAAATTAATTAAGTATAATTTAATGAGATAAACAATTGACATTTAATATTGTAAATCATATGTTTAAAACGGAATAAAACTTCACAATTCGAACAAAATCAAGCTAAATCACTGGGCCATACATTGTTACTTTATGCTCACTGGTATGTACAGTGCCTACCACAGGGGGCAGAGGCATGAGGGGCAGCTGTCCCTAGACCGCACAATTTTAGAGGCTTCTCATAATAACTGAATTTGTTAATATTGAAGCGCGCAAAGTTTCTCTGAAATAACCTATTACGTTATAATTTAATAAATATAAAATATAATTGTTTTTATTTTCTTGTTCAGAGTTTTATTTTGAATTTTGTAGATCCTCAAGAATATTAGTTCTCCCGGGACATATTTTTATTTGGGATGGTCTTGAGGCATGGCAAGAGGCCTTTTAATTCAATTATAGCTTCTTATCTAAGATACAATATTTCAAAATTTTAAGTTTTAAATTCTTATTAAACTACACAATCTTTTTCAAGCTGCATATAGTAAAGCAAAAACTCAACGGAGTCAATTATATTTTATTCTATCTCAATTTTAGATATGATTTCTATCATTTAAAAATATTCCAAAATAAATACTATGTATAGCTATTTATTTATACATCCACCTTAATATGGGCAATTATATTTCTAAAAATAAATAAATTAATTAATTAATATCTGCGATGATTTTTTTTTTTCTATCCACTAAATTAGCTTGCGTCCATGACCTTTATACTCATTGCACACTGCTATTTATGAATTTTTGGAAGATACTCCTTTTTTGTATCATATTACACGAATTCGCATAACACGATGGTATTTTATCAGAACCTAATTAATCTACTACTTAATTCTTATTTCTCTTCAGTTCTTTATTCAAAATACATATTATTGCCATTTGTAAGTCTATAGACGAACAACTAAACAAGACTTTGTAACCTTAGACATCTAGAAAAGCATCTCACTAGTTTGTAAGATAAATGGGTATTGATAATTCTGTTTACCTCGCAAAGTTTTGAAGCTAAACGCAATTTAAAAAGATGATTTCTAATTTGATTAAGTAATTGATTTAATAGTGTTTTTTATTAACTTTTTCCTTCGAGCCCCATGTCCGTATCGATTCTAATATCGTAAGTAACATGAACCACAACAGATCCAAACAGAGCCTCAAATTTATAAAAATAATAAATATCTTTGAGCGTTTTAACATGCACATTGTCGAATTTTTATTCAAATGAAAAATTCAAGAAAATAGAATCTCAAACTTTTTTATTTATCATCTTAGTCGAAATTGAAAATAGTGTTAAAACAAAAAATATTTCATTTATCATATTTAAACAATAATTACGAAATGAAGACATAATTTAAAGATAATGATTAATTTTATAAATTAAAAGAAAATCCCTGATATCACTAGACCAGTCTTTCCTCTTTCATCATCTTTTCCGTTTTTTCCTCTTTAATTTAATAACTACTCTCAATAATCTCATTTAATATATTCGTATCAGTTTTTTATGGGGACAACAAAAAATAAAAGTTCTCATGGGAATAACATACATTTTTTTATAATTTATTTAAAAATAAACATTCTCCCCTTTCTTTTAGAAGGATTAATTGGGCAAATCATATTTTAGAAAGTGTCTGTTTCAAGTATGGTTGTAAGTTTATAAATTCAAATAGTTATTTAGATTATAAAGATTTAGGCAAGAATGGTATTAATTTAAATAGGTCTGGTTCCTACAAGTTAGGGAAGGTGTGTATTGATAGTATACTGGAATATCAAAAAAACTAAATGGAGGGGGTAAGAGGACAATTTTCAGAAATAGAAATCAGAGATTTAAGTTGTTGATAATAAATTGTAGAAGTATCTTGAATAAAATTCTAAATTTTGGACAACATGTGGATTTAATTAATCCAGATGTTATTGTTGGTACAGAATCAAATCTTGGCATAGGGAGGAGATTTCGAATAATGAGGTATTTCCTAAGGATTATATAGTCTATAGAAGGGATAGGCAGTCTGTTAGAGGGGGTGGAGTCTTTATAGCAGTCAAGGATTCGCTTCCGAGTAGTTTAAATTTTTTAGATTTACAAGAGGAGATGTTAGGGGTGAATGTGAAATTTGGACGTATAAGTAGGGTGATTATCGGGTTATATAGATCTCCTAGTCAGGACTTCAAAATTTTAAAAAACTTAGATAATTTTTTAAATTGTACATCTATGCAAAGTAAGGATATTTTAGTTTGTGGAGATTTAAATTTGCCTAATGTAAATTTGTCATCTGCGACAAATAGTAATTCTCTTGCTCAAATTTTGGTTGATGATATTTTCAAAAGTAGAAATTTTATCCAAATTGTTAGGGAGGGGACTAGGCAGAGGTCCAGTGGGCAAGCGTCTGTCCTCGATGTCTGTTTAACCAACTTTGATAGTGATAATATGAGAGTCACTATTGAAGATGGAATTAGTGATCATTATTCTGTGGTAATTGAATATTTGGGATCAGTTAGTCAGTCTCTAACCTTAGAAAAAAAGCATTGGCTGTATAGATTAGGAGATAAAATGGGATTTAATAATTTTTTGGAATCTAAATTTTTAGAATGGTCTGTAATTCGGGATAGGCTTATGAATCTTTTGGAAGAAAGAAAATATAAATTTATTCCCTCTAAATTAGTTAAAGTGGGTAACGATCCTGTTTACTATGATAGAACCATTAAGAATTTAAAACGGAAATGTAGGATAGGATATTCTAATCGGAATAAGTCTTCGAATCATAAAAGAAAATTCCGAGAGCTAAATAAGCTGTTAATTGAAAAAAAGAATTTGACTAGAGTTAATTATTTGAATAATTATATAGATAGGAATTGTAGTAATAGAAATTGGTTTAATGTTTATTCGTTTCTTAAGGAATTAAATGTTTCGGCAAATGTCCCTGCGCTTTTAGGGGATGATGGTGAATTGGTTGAGGATAATGTGTTGAAGGCAAATTTATTAAATAGACAGTATTCGTCCGTTTTTATAGCTCTAGAGGAGGGTGAGTTAGTTGATGGAGGTTCTAGTGATAGTCAGATGGAGGACTTAGTCATTTTGGAATCGGATGTAACATTAGGTATTAAGAGGTTAAAACCAGGAAAGGCCTCGGGGGAGGATGAAATTAATAGTGATCTCTTGAAATTTGTAGTGGATAGTATTTCAAAATTTTTATGTTTACTTTTTAATAGATGTTTGGATGAGGAAACTATGCCTATTGGTTGGAAAAGAGCATTAGTTATTCCTGTTTATAAAGGGGGAGATAAGAGCTTAGCTTGTAATTATAGGCCAGTGAGTTTAACAATTCTGGTGGGCAAAATTTTAGAGAGGTTGGTAGACTCTCGTATCCGCTCGTATTTGGAAGGGCAAGGATGGTTCTATCATAGGCAACATGGTTTTAGAAAAAATATTCCTGTAATTCTCAATTAGTTTCTTTTATTCAGGAATTACAGGAAGCTTTGGATAAAAGTCAGTGTGTAGATGCAGTATTTTTGGACTTTGCCAAGGCTTTCGATAAAGTCAGTCATAAAATTATTTTAGAAAAATTAAACTCGCCAGGGTTGTCTGTTAAGTTAATTAAATTTATTCGGTGTTTTCTTAGGGATAGAACTAAAATTGTAAAAGTGGGTAATGGTCTGTCTGATAGAGTAGATGTCACGTCAGGGGTGATTCAAGGTAGTGTTCTGGGTCCTCTTCTTTTTCTTATATATGTAAATGATTTGCCTTCTATCGTGCAATCATCTATTAGGCTTTTCGCGGATGATTGTGTCGTATATAGAGTAATTGATAATGATTGTGATAGCCTTACTTTACAGAATGACCTGGATCAAATTGAAGGATGGTGTAGATCCAATTCAATGGAACTGAACCATTCCAAGTCAAATTTGGTTAGATTTAGTACTAGAAATCTGGTTAGTCCTCAAAATTATTACATTGGTGGAAATATTATCAATGAATCTAAATTTTATAAATATTTAGGCATACATATTCAGGCAAATTTAAAGTGGGACATGCATATTATTTATATAGTCAATAAGGCTTATAGGAAATTGGGGATGTTTGGTAGAATTTTGAAGGGTACATCTAGAGAAGTCAAGTCAAAAGTTTATTTAACTTATGTAAGACCTAATTTAGAGTATTGTTCTGTGGTTTGGGACAAACATCCACAACAATTAGAGAGAAAAATTGATATGGTACAAAGGAGGGCGGCTAGATTTGTTTTTGGTAAATTTGATAGGTTTAGTAGTGTCACTTCAATGATTAATGAATTAGGATGGTCTAGCTTATTGGAGAGAAGGGAATGGACTAAATTGAAAGTGATTTTCAAAGCCTATAAGGGTTTTAGGAGTTGGGAGGAAATAACGAATAGATTTCAGGAACCAAGTTATTTAGGTAGTAGAGCTGATCATAGAAAAAAGATTCGTAAGCCAAGATTCTTGAAAAATATCGGTTTACATTCATTTGTAGGATCTGGCATTGATTTGTGGAACAGTCTGTCTGTTACTACTTGGGATTATAGTCCTCTGCCCCCTATGATTAAATCAATTATAAATTTTGTCAAGTCCTAATGTCCTAGAGTTGTGCAAAATTTTATTTAGTTCTCACAAGCAGAGATTAGGTGAGGTAGAGGGAGGTCATACCATCCTTGTTAAGGTTTTGACCAGGTTTCCTTAACAACTTATGGCAAATGCTGGGATGGCTAATGCGTCGCTTGCTCCTAGTATCGGGTTTTTGCGCGGAATTTTTAAATTACTTTTTGTCTTTTGATGGAAATCAGCTAACTTTAACCCTCTTGTGATAAATATTATATATTTTTACACTAGTGTAAAAAAGGAAATAAACAATAAAATGATTATAAAACAACAATAGAAACCCATGTTAATTACATTATTTAATGATCGTATATCATGTCATTTAAATTAGTGATGTTCATATTTATTTTGTACTAATAATAAAATTTCACAATTAATACAAATTATTTAATCATTAGTGTAATTTTACGTGAGAGTGTTGTTTAGTAAACAACCCAAAGAAACAGTTTATTTTGACCTTGTCATTAGGATATTACTTTTCTCATCAAAATATATACACTGAATTTAAATCGCACTATTTTGAGCTGTGCCAGTTTTGCTACTTTAAGTATTACCTTAAAAAAGGAACATGGGAATACGTTTTTCCGATATATAGAATTAAGCCTCTGATTTTTCCCAATAGTAATAGTGGTCAGATAGTTATAAGATAGCTCTAATTATATTGTTTCATATTTGCCTAGAAAAGGGTGTTCAGCGTTACTAAGAATTGTTGTTGTTTTGTTTATTATGAACAGAGGATGCTTTTAGGAGAAGATCTAAATTTTTTATCATGATTATATATTTATAAATATTTAAAGTAAAATAATAAAATTTTTGGTGAAAATATATGAGGATATGATGACCTCAAAATTGTTATAAATCACAACGAATTAATTAACTTTTGTATTTTACCTAAATTCATCTTTAGAACTTCACACTTTTGTGAGAACATTAAAAAGTAATTTCGCGATAAATTCCTACTCGTATAATAATATAAAATAAAATATAAAAGTAAGATAGTTAAATCACTTAAAAAACAAAAATTAATGCAAAACCATCAATTAGTTAGCATAATTAATGTTCGAAGGTCGAAGAGTTCCAGATAACGGAGAAGAAAAAAAATTCAACGATATTCTAAAGAATGAATGAATGAAGTGAAAATTTAGTAAAATGAAAAAACTTGACCATGAATTGTAAATCTGAAAACGAACTGAGAAATTAGTTTTGGGAAAATTCTTAGATAGATTATTAATCTTTTTTTAAGATTAATTATATTTATTACAACACAAAAAGCCTTCATATTTATTAAAATTCCCCATTATACGAAATTATCTTGTTTTCATCAAAGATAATCAGTAAAACAATTTTTTGATTTAATCTATTTGCGTTTTTATCGAGCTAAAATATTTCGTGGTCACATTGATTACACTGGTTAACAATTTTTCTACATTATAAAAACAGTGATACCTTAATTTCGTGGCTTTGATTATTTATGAATATAGCAATAAAAATTGAATATAATGTCTAGGATTTTTTTTTTTGTATGACCTCGGGAACAAAGCTTATTTGATCAGATCCTAAGTGAATATTTGTTATATCTTATTATTTTATATGTGTTTAAATTGATGTATGGGAAAGTCGTCTAGTGCCTAAGACAGTTTCTACTTTAGCTAATATAATAGGTTTTAAGATAATACCTCGAAAATATAGATTTCGTTATTTCCCGGGCTATTATGGATGGTTTAGCACAAGAGTCGTCCACTTAATCAGAATTTAGAAAAAATTGTTTCAAGAATTTAAGTTTAATTTGTGTCTAAATAATTTACATAGCGTATGAATAGTTCCACTCTTGACCGCCTGTAAGGTAGGCCATCGGAATAACATGTCATTTGATAAATTAAATAAATTTCATTATAAATTACATAATCCACTTCACTTTAAAGAATTTGCCTTTCTCATTTTCATTTAAGCTGACGGTTTTTAACCTATAAATTCATACATCCAGTGAAAATATCTACATACATATATCACAATTTAATTTTTCTAGCCACTTGTGCATTTCAAAAATATATTTATTTTAACAACAATTTTCATCTAACTAATTTAATTTAGAAAACTTTTCAAAGAAAAAAGAAGAAAAAAAATCGAAAACTGAAGAAAATGAAAATTATTTAATTGAAGAATTAGGAATCATAATTTTTTTCTTATTTGTACTATCGACAAATTTGAAAAAGTTTCGAAAGGTGTACTTCTTCAGGTTGATAATAAATACTTAAAAAGAAAATTTATTGAAATTTTGTCTGAATTGAATTCCTAAATAAACTGAAGATAAAGTCATGGATTAATAGTTTAAAATAAATAATAAAAACCCATGTGTGTACCACCCACAAATCTCTCGAATTTTTTATTATTATTCATATTTAGTGAATAATATCAACTAATACAAGTGTATAATAAATTTTATATCGGTTGAACATCAAATTACGCAAGTTATCTTTTAAACAATTCACCGTCTAAATAACCTCAATCCCAGGATTATATCTGATAAATGATAAGATTTAAAAATAAATAAAGACAGTATATTCCAATTTGGAGATTTTCATATTAATTATTCCTTTTATGAAAATCTCTATCAAAATGCCCCGGATTTCTTGAGATGTTAAAAGAAATGCTAAAAAATCGTTTGATATATCTTCTCTACTAATGACTTCTAATAATCAAAATTATGATTAACAGACAAATAACTGATAAATTGAATCTAGTTTCTCTCAAGGGAAAATTTGAATAACTTCCAGATGTAAATTACAGAAAATCAAAAAAAAATCTGAATCGTTAAATGCGAAGGTCTTAAAAAGTCGTAGCCTTAAATTCGGCACTAAAGTTTGTATCAAAACTTCACCTTGCGTCAAGTTTCAGCTTTCTAGCTCAAACTGTTTGCTGAAAAAAAAATATCAATTTAACAAAGTTAGATGATGCAAGTAGGTATCTAATCAAAATTAAATTTCTGTTAAATGAAAAGCTCTTGACGGGTGTAGATAATGAATTGAAAGCATTCTACATACTAGTATATTAATAAGAGGCATTTTTCTGTCAAGTATCCCCAAGAACAAATCGTTAGTTGATTAAAAATTACATCAAAATTCACAAAGATCGTATTGAAAAATGAATTCAAGTTTTGCTCTAAATATTTTTATTTATTTATTTATTTATTTTGTTTGGAACTGCCCTGACCATCTGCGAATGTCCACAAGTGCCTTCGACTTTGATTCAAACTTTCTTCTCTCTGAGGTTGCATAAATAATAATAATAATAAATCTTTATTCCTGGACACAAAGTCCCCGGTGGCTAGGTCAGCCAAACATCAATACAATTTAACTACAACAAATTAACAAACATCAATACAAATTAAAAAATAATAAACAAGTACAAAAAATGAAATGTACGTTCATTAACAAATAACATGATCATAGATTTCAATCAAAAGATAAAAAGTAATTTAAAAATTTCGCGTAAAAACCCGATAACAAGAGCAAACGACGCATTAGCCATCCCGGCATTTGCCATAAGTTGTTAAGGAAACCCGGTGAAACCTTAAAAAGGATGATAATGACCTCTCTATATCTCAGCTAATCTCTGCTTGTGAGAACTAAATAAAATTTGAACTACTCTAGGACTTGACAAAATTTATAATTGATTTGATCATAGGGGGTAGAGGACTATAATCCCAAGTAGTAATAGACAGACTGTTCTACAAAATAATGCCAGATCCTACAAATGAATGCAAACCTACATTAATATCTGAATTAACTAACTCGACATGCTGCTCAAAACTTAGAATTTTATTCAAGATACTTTTACAATTTACTACTAACAACTTAAATCCCTGATTTCTATTTTTAAAAATTCTCCTCTCACCTCCTATAATTATAACCTATAACCCCCGCATTTTCTTTTATTCTTATCATGAAACAATGTATAATTTAATTCTATACCAATTTTGTATAGAATTCCCAGATTAATCAGAATTCCCTAGATATTGTTTTCATTTTCTATGATTTAATTTTACTTCATAATAAGATCTGAATGTACTTGTTTACTTTTAGAGCGAATTGGCCTTCACTAGTATTTTTTCATCGTCTCATCTCTGCGTAAGTTATTCGTCAATCGGTTTTAATTGCTTAATTATTATTTTTGTAGAGAAAATCACACTATATTGTATATCAACATTAAACAAGATAATTTATCTGTTAATTCTAATACACAAAGACACGCCCATATTTAATATATATTAGTATAATTTGACATCGTGGATTATTATCTATCTTCTTCCAAATATTATTTACGTTCCAAAATTTGATAACTATGAAAATAATTGGATTCAAATATTGGCCAATGAACTAGCATTGCCAAACATTCTATCTACACTTCGTTTGACATTGAACTTCCCATTAAAATTAAACCATAAAATTATAAAAATAAATGAAAATGAATATAATATATTTTAATAGACATATATTATACTTACAAATATTTTAGTTTTATGTTTATGTTTATATTTAGCAGTTCATCCTTTTGTAGATTTTCTGTATGCTACTATCTTGTAATAAAACTTAATTAAGAAGAGATGGAGCAAATGAGTTCTTTATAATTTTTTTCAGATTTACCTTCACCGCTCAATAGATGTGTACAAATATTTTTTTTTTTATGAATTTGATCAAAATTGGTGTTACAGGAAGAAGGTGCAAATCTTATAGGGTTGACCTCTGAGCCTTAAAAAAAAGAAGAAAACATTTCAGGAGCTGGGTTGAAGCAGGTGTCTTGAATGACTAAATGGTGTACTTTGAGGAAATTCCAGTTTCTTGAAACTATAGTAATACATGAGTTTGTTCAATTTGTAATCAATTTGTTCGCGTTGAGGTGGTGAACGTTTGGAAATTGAGCGTTTCGTACAAATTAGTCTTTAAGGGATATAGGGACTTTAATCCGTCAGAATATATAGTACATCATATATTTCTTCTAAAATGAATCAGTTTAGACGATTTTGCTATGGTTCAGGGAATCGAGGGACCTAGATGAGGACCTATCTTCTATTAGTTTTATTGCTCTCGTTTGAATTGTATCGAGAGTAACAAAATAATGATTGGAGGCCTCAGATACCTTTCCGAGACAGGGCCGAATATGAGTCTTGTATAAGATAAAAAGTTGAATCTAAATTAGCGCCTGATCATTACAATCAATGCTCCAGAAATTTTTGTCTTTTCAACAATATTAATTGTTTGGGGAGTCTTAATTAATCTCCAGGAATGTTAACAGGAAATGCCCTTAGAGAAGTAAAATACGTAATTAACTTGAAAGAGAATCAGAAGGGGAAAAGCAGTTTCGTCAAACCAGTCTGATAATTTTATGATGAATAATTGCCTAGCTTTCGTCATAGTATGATTTATATTATCAGACTTAACCTTTAAACGCTAATTTATGAATATCTCTTAAATTGTAATTTTGGTCGATATCTACTAATAGCAAATTAAGTTGCTTTCTAATTAAGAAAAATAAAATCCTCCCCTTAATTCTAAACTTATAGGTATTGGACTCTATTATTATTGTGTGTTTTTTTTAATTTTTCTCTTTTTAGCTCTTTTTGATATGAAATATTCATAATGCTGAGACGAATAAATAAGAAATGAGTAGAAGTGAACAAACTCAATATGTTCATTTAATAGAATTTCCTAATTAATGACAATTTCAATCCTGATCCGCCATTCCGAGAGATAATCAAGATAAGCAGCCTAATAGGCAATTGACATGTCACGATGAGCTGATTAACCGGACCAGAGATAAGCAAGGGCGATAAATAAATGAAGCCAGAATATAATAAATTGGAAAAGGAATTTAAAAAACCTTTTTACTTTTTGCCACAACTAGGACTTGAATTCTAATGATTAATTTATTCGATTTTAGTACACTTTCACAGTAATTCTGCTTGAAATATTTACCTATCTAAGAGATGTTTATGGGATTAAGCTCAATCGATGCAGATAGTAAATTCACCTTGGCCCCCATGCGTATAGTTTTTGCTTCTTAATTGAGAAACTTTCGTACGATATGGGAAGCTTGGAATAAGATACTGTTTGACCAATCATAAATATGTTAGTATTTAATCCCGGTTTCTCAATATTCGGATGCATGGTCTTAGAGACAACTCCCTTCACAAACATTACTAGTAATCACTTAGTAGTTAAGTAGACATCTTTTCAAAAGGTTTAATCTCCAAAGAAAGTTCCACATATTTAATCTTCTCGTCAATCTCGATTTTATTGAGGTTATGATTAAGAGCAGCCACTATTTCAACTATTATCAATATTTTTAGTTTTTTACTTTCGCACAATATAGGGAAGTGTTGTAATCGGGCAGGAAAGAATCGGAGAATTTGTATAGTTTTTTCAAAATCTATCAAAATCTTTTTTAATATAAAAATGTGAGATAATTTACGCAAACAAGGTCTTGAAAAATGTCTTTTATTAAACATCCTAACTATGATATTTGTCTGTACATTTGATTGATTTTTAGTGGATAAATTTTGTTTTCACTTGACCTCAAAAATTAATAAAAATATCAAAACTATAATTTCATATTGAATTGTATTATATTGAGATTAAGAGCTGATTAGATTTTGTCTAAAATAGGAAATTTTGGTTAAGTCCCATGGGGTAATTATTTCACGCCAGATTTTTTAAATAGGTTTTTTGCAATTCACTAATGAAATTACTACATATAGAAATTTGGTTTCTATTTGTTCTAAGTTAATGGAAATAATTACAACCAGGTGAAAATGTGACCCAATCACAATGCGTTTTTGAAACGTTCATTGAGGATTGCCTCCAAGCTTACGACATATTTAAGTTATGAGACGGGTGATAGATATATAACTATTTTTGTTTTTGTACTCACAAGTTGACTAATACTCTGAGAAATGACAATAGCTAGAAATTTCAATTTCTTTTATATCTGAAAAATACAGGCCGGCGTTGAACGAACATTTAATATTTTTTGATTTGAAAAATTCAAAAAAAAAAAAAAACTTGATCATTTTTTTGCTGAGTTTTTGGATATACCTAACAAGAATTTTTTAATTAAATTATTTTTTAAAGTTTTCGGATATTAAATAATTTTTTATTTAACTTATTAATTACTTTGATTTCAACTTGATAGAATTTTAATTGAGTTGTTCAAAGAGATGTTTGAAGATAATTCTTTACATTTGTATGGACGGGCAGGTTGAAAATCTGGAGAACTATCATGTTGAACCATTTATGGTGAAATTAAAAAAAAAATGTTATTAATTTCTAGTTTTATTCAATACGTTTGAACTACTGATTCTAAAGTAGTTTATATCAACAATAGCGATTTTAATAGATTACTGTTGGCGAAGTTGACTCTATCTCTAAATTTTATCACTTAAAAATGGAGTTAGAATTAGAATAAGATGAAACATTGAAATTTTAACAAATTTTTTAATTTGTTTGTCGATCTCGATAGAATTCTTTTACAATCTCTTCATAGCTAAAAATGTCACTCTTAGGCCAATTTCTGTTTAAATTTGGGGAATGTCGGTAGCTGGAGATCCGTTTAGTTAAGTTAAAGTTTAAAGTCCTGAATAAAAATAACCTTACTATTATTTTTTATTTTTATTTGTTTATTTAATTTTCATTTCAACATAGAACATCTGGTTCCGTCTAGTGTTCTACAGAACTTAAATCACAATACTAAACGAATTAATTTAAACAAATTTAGAAAAGAAATGAAACGAAAATTGATATATACGAATAATAATAATGAAATATTAAATACATATAAGAGTCTATGTATAAAGACCTGAGAACACTAGAAGGTCATTCCAAATTTTTATTGAATGTTGATGAATATATTTTTACATTTTCAAATTCTGAAATAAAAGTACTAATTTCTTCGGTTCAATTGGAATTCGAAATTGCTGTCATCTTTATGTGACTATACACATATCTGAAGATTAACCCATTTAGATCAAAGATATCTCACAGTTCGTCCAGAAGTCAACAAACAGTTCTTAATGCGTCTGATGGCTGGGTAAATATATTAAATTGACTATCTTTAAGGTGAACCGTTCTGGTACTTATGCACGCCTTATTAGTTATATTAAATATAATGGGAAACTTACAAATTTTTAATTTTAGAATTTAATATCATTGAATAATGAGAAACACATGATTAAAACAGGATTAAGAGTTAATTAGATATACCTATATTTGGACAATGTACCCATTATGTTACATGGAAATAAAGAGCATGATGAATGTAACATCTGAAAATAATCTGAAATATAATTAAATTTTAATTCTTGAATAAAGGATTAGTTGTTAGTTTCTCATTATGTTACTATTATGATTTGATTAAGTAACCGAACAGTTTTCGTGGAGATAGTCAATTAAACTTACAATTAATGAATAAAAAATACTTGGTAGGTTTCACATTAAGATATAAAAAATAAAACGAATTTACTTTCGGAGAATCTTTAATCTCGAAATATATATATCGAGATTGAAGATTCTCCAAAAATAAATTCGTTTTATTTTTTATGTCTTAATGTGAAATCTACCAAGTATTTTTTAAATTGAAAGTTTTTGCCGAGAGTAGCAGAATTTTTATATATTGAAGGAGACAATAAAAGAGTGTGTCTTCTGCTGGAATTATAAATTTTATTTATTTATAACGAGACTATAGTTTCGAGGGCTTTGCCCTCTTCATCAGTCTATTACAATGTATTCACAGGAATTAATTTATGAATGAAAGTTTTACATTTTTCATGTGTTAAGGTTATAAATTACATAGAGTGGGCAAGTTAAGAATTGACACTTATACTTGTTTTATTATTTTGACTGTAGTTGGCGTTCGTGAAG